>JAGKQL010000079.1:107908-138467 GCA_018398635.1 Cyprinodon brontotheroides
TTAGGGTTTGAGGTTAGGGTTAGGGTTTGAGGTTAGGGTTGGGGTTTAGGTTGGGCTAGGGTTGACCCAGTGCCTGGATCCAGACACCTGCAGCTGGTAGAAAACAACCACCTCTGTCTTTTCTTTGCAGAGCACACTTTTCCTTTGTTTTTCTGCTCAGATACCTGCTCTGGTTGTGACTCCAGTCAATGTATCTCTGCAGCTCCTCCGGATCGATGAGGCAGCAGAAAAACAAACCTCCTTCGCTCTCCAGCTGATTCCCCTCGGAGCTCCTGTAGAGCTGCAGTGAAGGCAGAGGTTTACCTTTCTTCCTGACTCGGATTCTTTACTCTCTGTCATCGTTTCTGGTTCAAATGTTCAGAAACGATCAGATGGTGATGCTAAAGGTCAGCTGAAGGTCCTACCTTCATCTGATCAGTTATTGGTGATTAAAGACAGAAGTCTGAGGCCTTCCAGTGGCTCCTGGTGTTGGTAGAGAGACCTGATCCACAGGGGAACCGGTCCAGAACTGAACTTGACTGAAAGGAGGCGGCGTCACAGCTGGAGCAACATCTGGAGACCTTCTCTCTGACTCCATCAGGTTCTAATACGTAACTAATAAATTATATTAAAGCAATCAGCCTGAAGGAGGACGTCCTCAGCCCGATGGCAGATGGGCAGAACATCAGGAGGACGAGAAGTCCAGGATCTAGAGGGTCTGAAAGCTGGTGAGGCTGCAGGCTGGACCCACTTCTACCGGTTCTGTCCTCATTAATAGACCAAAGATGGTGGGGAAAACATAGGAGGATAGGGGCGCTGCCATGTTGCCATGGAGACAGAGCAACTAGATGGGAGCAAAGAGTTTTAACATCTTCAGGCCATAATGTCCCCTAAGATGAGCCAGAGGTCCACTTCCTGGACCTGCCTGATCCAAACGCCTCCATTTTAGGAAGGTGCCGTATCCTCGTCCTCCATGGGTTGGGGGGGGGCTTCCTATCTCTGCTAGCGTTGGAGATTCTGTCAGCTCCGATGGACCATCAGGCTCTGATGATGATGCGGGCGATGGAGCTGCCACAGATGGAGGTTCAGGAGAGGATCAGGAAGTCAGGATGTAGAAGGCTCCATGGAGATGGACGAAGGGACCAGAGACAGTCTTTGTTTAAGTGTCCTGTTAGACGCTGCCAGCAGGGGGCGACGGCACACAGCTACGTTTAATGAGAAGCAGGCAACAGAATATTGGCTAATCTGAGGACATTTTTTGTCCTCTGTTCCAGGCTGGACGAGGAACGCGTCTTGGAATTCAGCCACAGATTCTCTGTGGATAACAGTCTGGACTTGGACTAGACCATCTCCTTGCAGCCTGGAGCTGCTCCTGATTTAGCTCCACCCACCCCCTCTGACTGAATGCCTCCAACAGCATCATGCTGCCACCACTGTGGTCTGGGTGGTGCTTCTGTGTAAACCCAGATGGTGGCGTTAGCAGAGCATGGTCTTTCACAGTGAGGCTCACCGTCTGACAGCCGCTGTCCTCCATGCTGATATCTGGAGAGCATTATGAGACACGCTGCTGTTGCTCAGCTCTCTAAACCCCATCTGAGTCACCTTATTAGGCTGTAAGACCGCCGCGGGGCCCCTGAGAGGAGAATCTGGCTGCATGTCAGCTGCGCTGCAGAGATTGCTTTGATTGCAATGTGACTTCTGCCCTCAGAGACGAGTCAGCGGCGGCCCAGGGCGCTCAGACAACGTTAACGGGTTCAGATGTTTCCTTCAGAGACAAACAGCAGAGAAACTAGACGTCTGCAGTTAGCAGCTCTAGTTAACTTTAGAGTGGTGTTTCTCAGGTGGAGATCAAAAGAACCACAGCTGAGGAAATGACCTCCAACATGGCCGCCGGTAAGCAGGATCAGCTGAGCTGCCTCCCCTCACATCAGTTGGTTCTAATTGGACCTTATAGAGCTATCTCTATCTCCTATAGATCTGTCCTGATCTATCTCTATATAGTTCTGCTGCTATAGGCTTATTCCTTTTTGATAAAGCTTATCATTCAGGTGAAATGCTTATTCTATCTCTATTCTCCCACTCTGCAGAATCTGTTAGTTCAATCTCTAACGTTCTGCTCTCTGCTTTTTCTCGCAGTAACTTCATCTGGTCTGTTCCTGTTTGGCTGTGACTCCATCTGGAGAAATATCGCTGTGCTGCTGCCATCAACACCTTTGTTTCTAGATGTTGAGACTGGCCTGGTTTTGGTGGTCTGGCGCTGTTATTCCGCGCCTAGCATGAGGGGACAATCAGGAACTAGCTAGCATTGTGGGCGTCTGTGTGTCGGTTTGACGGGGCTGTTTGCCATCTACAACCCCTCATCCAACGCCGGACGACGCACAGTTAACCCGTGTGTGTTTCCTAAAGACTGGATGAGGCGCAGACAACCGGGTTTCTGAGCACAGACCAGGCTTTAGACCTTCCCCATCTTGGCTCTGCGTCTCAGTGGTCTTCCTGTGTTTCCCACCGAGGCTTGTTGTGCCGACCATCATTCCGCTCTGCTCCCATCTCTTCCCTAATCTGCTAGAAATCAGAAAGTCCTCTGCAAAGCTGGATGATTGGACACTTCTTACCCGACCTTGCCGCCCTCCCAGCTCCCTCTACCTTGAAGTTGGAGACATGGATGGATATTTTCCAGTCCCAGTCTTTCCTCCCATCATTTCCCCGTAAACAGTGGCTGCTCCCAGCTCAGCTGCTTGGCATTCAGCCGGCGTGGCCGTTTGTTCACAGAGCTGCCATTTCACTCCTTCATGTGTGTGTCTCTGGCTAATGGCAGTCTGCTGCTGCTACTTTTTAAACATTAAACCCAACGTTAAAACACGCCATGACATTTTGATAAGAGCCTGCTGGTATTTCAGAGTTTGATGAGATTGGTTTGCAGCTTAAGCTTCAGATGTTGTGTGTGGATTAAGTGGGTTGAGCTTCTCTAAATGACCACCTGTGAGGGGGGCTTTGTTCATGTTTGCGCCGGCGCCGACGTGGCTGTCGTCAGGCGGATTTCTCTTCTCTTTTGTTTTGGGTTAGATTCCTGTGACTCACTGGAGCTAAGCCCCTTCCAGCCTCGCCGTTAGAGGCCCAAATAAATGGAAGTTTGATTGAAACAATAAACAACTGAACTCTTCTTCTGCATTTGAGGCTACCTTTAGCACCTCAGCTAAAGGAGAAGAAGAAGGACGATCTGCAGACACCGACCAAGGAGTTTAGCTTTAGTGTTGGGCTTAAAGTTAGTCCTGGGGGCTAACTTAGGCAGTTTACACATGGTTCGGACCTCAGCAGGTTCTAAAATGCTCTCAATACATCCGATTCTGTCATAACTTTATTTTACTAAACATCATAAAGCTGGATTAAAAGATGTGTGGGAAAGAGTACGTGCAGTCCGGGCTTGACATGAGTAGCGGTCTTAAATTAGTGAATTTACCGTTCATTTAGTAGGTAAATGAGATGGTTTACCAATGGGTATTTTTACTCTTAAAATAAAGATCATTCCATAATATGCACTTGAGAAATAAGACAATGAAATGGTGTTTTATTGTTTAAAATGGAAATTGTCTGATTCCATTGGCAAAATCTCTCTTTTATCTCCTCAATTCAAAAGCAAATGTATCAAGAACCAGCTCTGCCATATTTAAAAATAAATACAGAAATAATTAGGAAGAATAAAACAGACCAAAATATTAGAACATGCACATAAATAAATACTTGTAAAGATAAGTAATTTATAAAAATAAAGTTGAAGTTATAACAGACAATAAATAAATAAGGTAATTATTACAAAAGGCGAATAAATAAAGAAGGCTAATATACACTATATCATTTAATTTCTACCTGCATTTATTTGGTTTATTGTATTTTAGGGGAAAGTTAATTATATGATTAGTTATTTATTGATAATATTTATTTTAAATACAGTAGCGCTGGTCCTCCATGCAATGCACTTATTTTAAATTCGTAGGGAAATCATATTTACTGTAAATGTCAAATAATTCTGGCTTAAACATGTATATAAATGTACACTCTTTATAAGACCATATTATCCAAACTTAGAAAAATTTATATTTAAAAAAACAACCCTGTCTGTTTTTCATTATCTTCTGCAGGCCAGTTAGTTCTATGTCCAGCCTGAACACCTAAATTCAGCCAATCATATATCAACGGTCATCTGTCAATCAAATGTTTTTCGGTCATAGCATCTTGATTCATGTGTCGCAGCTAATATACGCCGTGACGGTTGAAACCAGAATCCTTTCCTTTCCCATTGAGTTAAGGCGGCCCCAGTGTTCACACGGGATGGACGTCTGTGTCTTCTGCAGGCGAGCTAACAGAACTGGCAGCGCTAGCAGGGCAAGGGCTCAAACATGTACGGCTGGAAGCCTTCTACACCAAAACCAAGCTTCTGCCGCCACTGGCGCCCTCTTCCACAACATCTTGCGTCCCAACTTTCACTCCTCTAAATAAAAAATGGATGACGGAGGAGACTCATCCCGCGACCTCCGACACTAAACTCTCCTCCTCTTGCATGTTTCTGCTGTCCATAGCGCTCCTTGACAGCGTCAGTTTCTAAGTCACCAATTTAGTGCTACTTGGTCCCAATGGAATTTCCCATTGCTAACTGGTTAGCAAGATACTTCTGAGACAAACCGCCACAATCAAACTTGCTCACAAACCTTCTGCCACAACAATCCTCCCCCTTGATAATCGACTCAATCACATTCAATTCATTCATTTGTGTAAAGTCGGGCACCACTGGGGAGAATTCGGAAATGCAACGGTTGGAACAGCCGCTTCCCTACGACTTTAAATCTAAATTGTCTGGTTCCATTGGCAAAATATCTCTTAGCTCCTCAATTGAAGAACAAATGCACTTATTTTAGGAAAAAAAAATGAATTCGTTTTTTTCCAGTGCACAGCGGAGGTGGAGCAGATTTCTCCAAACATGAAGAAGTGCATTATGGGAATTCGTAAAAAAAATAAATAAATAAATAAAAAAATAAAATCCACTGGACTTTGTTTCCAAATTTGAAGACGTTTCTCTTCCATCCAGGAAACTTTTTTCAATTCAAAATGTCAGGAATAGCGTTGAGTTCCAAGCTTATAGAGTGGACCAACAACGGAAAAATCCAAAACATAAATGCACAAAAACTGAGAACCAGGAATCCTCACAAGGCGGCAAAGAAACGACGACAAACCAGCAACAACGACTGAGCAGGAGGTGCATATATGGTAGAGAAACAAAGAGCAGGCTAATCAGCAGAGTGGGAGCAGGTGCAAACAGAGGAGACTAGAAGGGAGCGAGGGGAAAGGAGACTGACACTAGAGGGCAGCAGAAAGAAAACAAAAATACATAAGAACTCAAATATAATCAAAAATAACCAGAATAATATAAACTGGAAATAAAACCAATGAAAGCAAAGATTAAACTTGAACAGAACCCAAACCATGACGCCCCCTCTGTTTAAGGTCAGTTCTTCTTTCTACCTTCACTCTCTTCACTCGATTGTTGTTGTTTTTTTTAACTTTTTGGAACAACTATGACCTGGATGACTGCAAATCTTCACTGGTGCATTGCATTATGGGAAATATCAGCATCTGTCTGAAGGCTTCAGTTGAAAAGCTGCATAATTTAGATGTTTTCTCCTTTCCCTTGTCAGCCGTCAGTTTCCTGCCAGGCTGTTCTGTAAGGCTGATCTGCTGAGACCCGCTGTCCTGATGGGACATGTAGATGTCTCCAATGTCTTCCCTGTCCTGGTGGGACATGTAGCCATCTCCAATGTCTTCCCTGTCCTGATGGGACATGTAGCTGTCTCGCATGTCTTTGCTGTCCTGAGGGGACATGTAGCTGTCTCACATGTCTTCCCTGTCCTGATGGGACATGTAGCTGTCTCACATGTCTTCCCTGTCCTGGTGGGACATGTAGCTGTCTCACATGTCTTCCCTGTCCTGATGGGACATGTAGCTGTCTCCATTGTCTTCCCTTCTTCAGGACGTTCCTCTCTGACTCTAAGCAGGAACTTCTGTTGGGTGTGAATATTTTACATCCTTGCAGGTTTTTTATGGGACTGAACATTAAGCATGTGATGTAAAAGCAAACAGATTTCTCTGAGCGTCTGTGTTGCTGATGACACCCAGTTTAAATTCATAAAACAGGATTCAATAGAAGAATAACAGCTTTTGAATTTCTCTTTATTTGCAGCTCTTTATTTAAAGTTGTGAAGGATGTTAATCCTGTTTGAAGTGTAGGCTGCAGTACATCCTGTTTCTAAAGCGATCTTCCTGCTGTCTGAGCGAAGCAAATGGCGTCCAGATGAGGAGGAGCGGAGAGAGACGGACGTTAATGAGGCTGTCTCCATCGGCGGTGATGAAAGCTCCGTAATTCCACCTTCTGATGACCGGCGCTCCCTCCGTCCGCCTTCAACGCTCCATTCGCAGATTAAGCGAGCACTTACCGACTCTCCCTGTCAAGTGGAAGTGAACCCGTAGCGGTGGCTAAGTGTTTGCCGCTGCATGGGATTCACTCTGAGTGCCATTAATGTTGTTTGTGTGATAGTATCAACGCTCCTTTCCCTGCTAAAAGCAGCAGAACTGAAATGTCAAAAGATGTTTCTTCCAGTCCAGCTACTTTCAATCCTTTAATCTCTGCTGCGCGTGTTAGCGTTCAGCACCATGGACCCATCAGCTGGAGAACCAGGAGTTCTGGTCCCGACATCCAGAACCGGACCCTTAAAAAGTCTCAGCTGGTGACGCTTTAAACCAGTTCAAACCAGAATTTGGACCAGGGTCAGTCAGAACCACCACCCTAAAGGGCAGATTATCAATCCCATCATGTAAACCAGTTCAGTCTGAATAATCTGATGATAATCCCTACTGCGGGGATTAAAGTAGGTGACCCTGATGCTGAGGGGAGGAAGCATTCAGCAGCAGTGATGCGTTTCCCGTTCATTTGCTTCTTAGCAGGTCTTCCTGTCAGGCAGCAGACGCTCTATTTCAGGAGCACAGAGCTTTGAAATGCATCTTTGACTAATCTTCACGCCTCCTGAGGGGCGCCTCTAAGCGTGCTTCTCTTTGAGGTGAGAGAAAAGGAGAGGATGGGGGGAGCGGGCCATGCTGTAGCGCCTTCAGTCCCTCCTCCCATCATTCCCTCCGCCTGTCTTCCTTCTCTTACCGCCTGTTTATGGCTTCCTCTGCCTCAGCTGCTGCTGCCAGGCTTGGCTTGGAGGCCGGGGGGGCAGCAATCAGATAGTCCTTTAATGGGTTTACTGCTATGGGCTCATTTGTCAACAAGTTTGTGGAATGTAGAGGCTGCAGCCAGCATGGATGGGAGGGCAGCCTGGATGGGAGGGCAGCCTGGATGGGAGGGCAGTCTGGATGGGAGGGCAGTCTGGATGGGAGGGCAGTCTGGATGGGAGGGCAGCCTGGATGGGAGGGCAGCCTGGATGGGAGGGCAGCCTGGATGGGAGGGCAGCCTGGATGGGAGGGCAGCCTGGATGGGAGGGCAGCCTGGATGGGAGGGCAGTCTGGATGGGAGGGCAGTCTGGATGGGAGGGCAGCCTGGATGGGAGGGCAGCCTGGATGGGAGGGCAGCCTGGATGGGAGGGCAGCCCGGATGGGAGGGCAGCCTGGATGGGAGGGCAGCCTGGATGGGAGGGCAGTCTGGATGGGAGGGCAGCCTGGATGGGAGGGCAGCCTGGATGGGAGGGCAGCCTGGATGGGAGGGCAGCCCGGATGGGAGGGCAGCCTGGATGGGAGGGCAGCCTGGATGGGAGGGCAGCCTGGATGGGAGGGCAGTCTGGATGGGAGGGCAGCCTGGATGGGAGGGCAGCCTGGATGGGAGGGCAGCCTGGATGGGAGGGCAGCCTGGATGGGAGGGCAGCCTGGATGGGAGGGCAGCCTGGATGGGAGGGCAGCCCGGATGGGAGGGCAGCCTGGATGGGAGGGCAGCCTGGATGGGAGGGCAGTCTGGATGGGAGGGCAGCCTTAGCTCCTGCAGTGGGATCTGCTTCACTCATGGCTGCAGCAGAGCTGGTATCGCCACGGCGATGGCGTAGGAGCTCACAGCTCTCATCTACTTAGCCTGAACATGTCAGGTTCAAATAAAATCTGCCCAGACAGAAAAGGTGTTATTGTTCTCCTAGATACTCCAGAACAGATGAGACAGAGTTGGACTGACGGTCAGTCTGGAACAGATTCTGTAAGCTGGAAGAGTCCAGCGAACGTGTCCTCATCCATACAGACATCACCTCTAAAGTAAAAACAGAAACTCTACGATTCCAGCTTTGGTTCCCTGACTGACTGCTGGAGAAGTACAAAATACAGCCTGGTAGATGGAGATACCTCTGGATGGGCAGCAATACCTCTGGATGGGAGGCAATACCTCTATATGGGCAGCAATACCTCTATATGGGCAGCATTACCTCTGGATGGGCAGCAATACCTCTATATGGGCAGCAATACCTAAGTATGGGAGGCAATACCTCTGGATTGGCAGCAATACCTCTATATGGGCAGCAATACCTCAGTATTGGAGGCAATACATCTGGATGGGCAGCAATACCTCTGTGTGCGTGGAAATACCTTTGGATTGGCAGCAATACCTCTATATGGGCAGCAATATGTCTGTATTGGCAGAAATACCTCTGTATGTAAGGCAATAGCTGTGGATGGGCAGCAATACCTCTGCATGGGCAGCAATACCTCTATATGGGTGGCAATACCTCTGTATTGAAGGCAATACCTCTGGATGGGCAATGGGCAGCAATAGATGTCTCTATGATTCTTTATTATGTCTCTATGATTAGTGTCTCTATGATGCTTTGTTAGTGTCTCTATGATTAGTGTCTCTTTATTAGTGTCTCTATGATGCTTTATTAGTGTCTCTATGATGCTTTGTTAGTGTCTCTATGATGCTTTATTAGTGTCTCTATGATGGGTGCATTATTAGTGTCTCTATGATGCGTTATTAGTGTCTCTGATGATGTGCTTTATTGTCTCTATGATTCTTTATTAGTGTCTCTATGATGCTTTTATTAGTGTCTCTATGATCTCTTTATTAGTGTCTCTATGATGCTTTATTAGTGTCTCTATGATGCTTTATTAGTGTCTCTATGATGATGTCTGTATGATGCTTTATTAGTGTCTCTATGATAGTTTATTAGTGTCTCTATGATGCATTATTAGTGTCTCTATGATGCTTTATTAGTGTCTCTATGATGCTTTATTAGTGTCTCTAATGATGCTTTATTAGTGTCTCTATGATGCTTTATTAGTGTCTCTATGATGCTTTATTAGTGTCTCTATGATGCTTTATTAGTGTCTCTATGATTCTTTATTAGTGTCTCTATGATGCTTTATTAGTGTCTCTATGAGTGCTATGACGCTTTATTAGTGTCTCTATGATTCTTTATTAGTGTCTCTATGATGCTTTATTAGTGTCTCTATGATGCTTTATTAGTGTCTCTATGATGCTTTATTAGTGTCTCTATGATGCTTTATTAGTGTCTCTATGATGCTTTATTAGTGTCTCTATGATGCTTTATTAGTGTCTCTATGATGCTTTATTAGTGTCTCTATGATTCTTTATTAGTGTCTCTATGATGCTTTATTAGTGTCTCTATGATGCATTTTATTAGTGTCTCTATGATGCTTTATTAGTGTCTCTATGATGCTTTCTAGTATGATTCTTTATTAGTGTCTCTATGATGCTTTATTAGTGTCTCTATGATGTCGCTTTATTAGTGTCTCTATGATGCTTTATTAGTGTCTCTATGACAGTTTATTAGTGTCTCTATGATTCTTTATTAGTGTCTCTATGATGCTTTATTAGTGTCTCTATGATTAGTGTCTCTATGATGCTTTATTAGTGTCTCTATGATGCTGCATTATTAGTGTCTCTATGATGCTTTATTAGTGTCTCTATTGCTTTATTAGTGTCTCTATGATGCTTTATTAGTGTCTCTATGATGCTTTATTAGTGTCTCTATGATGCTTTATTAGTGTCTCTATGATGCTTTTTATTAGTGTCTCTATGATTCTTTATTAGTGTCTCTATGATGCTTTATTAGTGTCTCTAGTGATGCTTTATTAGTGTCTCTATGATTGCTTTATTAGTGTCTCTATGAGTGTCTCTATGATTCTTTATTAGTGTCTCTATGATGCTTTATTAGTGTCTCTATGATGCTTTATTAGTGTCTCTATGATGCTTTATTAGTGTCTGTATGATGCTTTATTAGTGTCTCTATGATGCTTTTATTAGTGTCTCTATGATTCTTTATTAGTGTCTCTATGATGCTTTATTAGTGTCTCTATGATGCTTTATTAGTGTCTCTGTCTCTATGATTCTTTATTAGTGTCTCTATGATGCAGTTTATTAGTGTGATCTTTATTATGATTCTTTTTTTATTAGTGTCTCTATGATGCTTTTATTAGTGTCTCTATGATGCTTTATTATTAGTGTCTCTATGATGTCTCTTTATTAGTGTCTCTATGATGCTTTATTAGTGTCTCTATGATGCTTTATTAGTGTCTCTATGATTCTTTATTAGTGTCTCTATGATGCTTTATTAGTGTCTATGATGATAGTGTCTATGATGCATATGTCTCTATGATGCTTTATTAGTGTCTCTATGATGCTTTATTAGTGTCTCTATGATGCTTTATTAGTGTCTCTATGATGCTTTATTAGTGTCTCTATGATGCTTTATTAGTGTCTCTATGATGAGTGTCTCTATGATGCTTTATTAGTGTCTCTATGATGCTTTATTAGTGTCTCTATGATTGTGTCTCTTTATTAGTGTCTCTATGATGCTTTATTAGTGTCTCTATGATGCTTTATTAGTGTCTCTATGATGCTTTATTAGTGTCTCTATGATTCTTTTTATTAGTGTCTCTATGATGCTTTATTAGTGTCTCTATGATGCTTTATTAGTGTCTCTATGATTCTTTATTAGTGTCTCTATGATGCTTTGTTAGTGTCTCTATGACAGTTTTATTAGTGTCTCTTTATTAGTGTCTCTATGATTTATTAGTGTCTCTATGATGCTTTATTAGTGTCTCTATGATGCTTTTATTAGTGTCTCTATGATGCTTTATTAGTGTCTCTATGATGCTTTATTAGTGTCTCTGATGATTCTTTGTTGTTAGTGTCTCTATGACAGTTTATTAGTGTCTCTATGATGCTTTTTATTAGTGTCTCTATGATTCTTTATTAGTGTCTCTATGCTTTATTATCTCTTTATTAGTGTCTCTATGATGCTTTATTAGTGTCTCTATGATGCTTTATTAGTGTCTCTATGATTCTTTGTTAGTGTCTCTATGATGCTTTATTAGTGTCTCTATGATGTTTATTAGTGTCTATGATGCTTTATTAGTGTCTGTATGATAGTTTATTAGTGTCTCTATGATGCACTATTAGTGTCTCTATGATGATTCTTTATTAGTGTCTCTATGATGCTTTATTAGTGTCTCTATGATGCTTTATTAGTGTCTCTATGATGCTTTATTAGTGTCTCTATGATAGTATCTCTATGATGCTTTATTAGTGTCTCTATGATGCTTTGTTATTAGTGTCTCTATGATTCTTTATTAGTGTCTCTATGATGCATTATTAGTGTCTCTATGATGATAGTTTATTAATGTGTAGTGTCTCTATGATGCTTTATTAGTGTCTCTATGATGCTTTATTAGTGTCTCTATGATGCTTTGTTAGTGTCTCTATGATGCTTTATTAGTGTCTCTATGATGCTTTATTAGTGTCTCTATGATGCTTTATTAGTGTCTCTATGATGCTTTGTTATTAGTGTCTCTATGATGCTTTATTAGTGTCTCTATGATTCTTTGTTTATTAGTGTCTCTATGATTGCTTTATTAGTGTCTCTATGTATCTCTATGATGCTTTATTAGTGTCTCTATGATGCTTTGATGCTTTATTAGTGTCTCTATGATTCTTTATTAGTGTCTCTATGATGCTTTATTAGTGATGCTTTATTAGTGATTCTTTATTAGTGTCTCTATATGATGCGTATATATTAGTGTATATCTATGATGCTCTTTGATGCATTAGTGTCTCTATGATGCTTTATTAGTGTCCCTATGATTCTTTATTATATGATAGTTTATTAGTGTCTCTATGATGTTTATTAGTGTCTCTCTCTAAGGATTCTTTTATGATGCTTTTATTAGTGTCTCTATGATGCTTTATTAGTGTCTCTATGATAGTTTATTAGTGTCTGTATGATGCTTTATTAGTGTCTCTATGATAGTATTAGTGTCTCTATGATTATTAATGTGTCTGTATGATGCTTTATTAGTGTCTCTGATAGTTTATTAATGTCTGTATGATATTATTAGTGTCTCTATGTCTTTTCGTAATGTCTCTATGATGCTTTATTAGTGTCTCTATGATGCTTTATTAGTGTCTGTATGATAGTTTATTCATGTCTCTATGATGCATTATTAGTGTCTGTATGATGCACCTCTATTTTCTCAGGTAGTTGCAGATTAATTTAACCATCTAATGCTGTTGTTGCTTGAGGTCTGCAGACTTTTCCAGCCGGATCCCTTAAGGTCCCCTCCACCCACAGTCTGGGCTTTGTGCAGGCTTTGCTCTATGCTGGTGTCTTTCTCAGTCCCCCTGCTGCAGATCAGCTGCTGCGTTGCCTTTCTATTGTCTATGTCCTCCATAAAGAGCAGATATAACGTCCATGAAACGTCCCTCAGTGTTTGGAACGTTGGTCGGACATGGGGCACGTTTGCTTCAGGCCTTTTTTTATGATGTTCAGGTTCTGCTTCAAACCTCAGAAAATAACCTTGGTGTTTTTTCCTCAGGCATTACAGACGGTCCGACCTTCAAGGACCCCTGGATAACTCCGCTTCCTGTTCTGTCTCCATCCAGGTTTTCTAAGCACAGGAGACCAGGCGGCCAAGGGGAACTACGGGCTCCTGGATCAGATCCAGGCTCTCAGGTGGATCAAAGAGAACATCCATGCCTTCAAAGGAGACCCAAAGCGAGTCACCATCTTTGGCTCCGGTGCCGGAGCTTCCTGCGTCAGCCTGCTCTGCCTGTCCCATTACTCTGAAGGTAGGAGCTCCTCCATGGAGTCAGGAGGAGAACCTCCATCTGCTGAGACATTTCAGATATCCAGAGGTTCAGGCATCAGGAGGAAACAGCCTGACCTCAGTATCAGAGAATCTAAGGGAGCCAAACAGGGAAGGTTTCAGGTCAGACCATAAGAATGATAAACTAAGGCTAAAAACATGGCACTGCATCCAGATTGTAAAGCAACTATTGAATGCGTGGTGTTTTACATTCACTGTGAGACGCTTCTAGATGAAAGAGGTGAAAGTTTGCTGGCTGGATTTCAAAGATAACCCACAGGAGCAGCAGATCAAACAGAACAACAGAGTCTGCGGTGCTGAAACGCTTCATCTCTGCCTCCTGTAGCTGCACAGCAGAACCCACCTGCTTTCATCACACTGTAAACAAACACTCTCCATAATGCATCACAGAGAAATGGCCTCCGTCAGTCAGAGCCCGGCTTTAAATCCGCAGCATCATCAAGTCGCTCTGCGGTGGAGGCGGAGCCTAGGCTCGCCGTCACCAGATGCTGGCACGGAGCTTAACAGGCCTTCTGGGGAACGTCGGCTCTGTGCTCCAAACATACTTTTCAGATCGGCCTGGTTGAGTCACCGCTCTGTTAGCATGAATATAAATAGAAGCGTCTAAAGGAAAATAAGGAGGAATGTCGAAAAGGAGAAACTGTGACCTATTTGGAAACACACAAAGCTACTGTATGACAGGCTGACTGCAGAGCTGCAACAGATGCGGATGGCTCCGTGGATCTGTTACCATCCTGCTCAGTCCAGGAACACTGCAAAGTATCCAACCATTTAAAGACATGTGGAGGAAAACATGTTGGTATGTCTGTTCTTAGCCTCACAGGCTCCAAACGAAGGTCACGAGAGATAAGACTGAGTCACAGCCTCCTCATGGCATGAAGGGGAGGACTGCTGCTTTGAGAAGATCCATCTGGCCAGTGGAAGATAGATTAACCTAACAGGGAACGGCCTTCAGGAACTCAATGCCTCAGCTTCCTAACTCCACAATGAGCAAAGGAAAACTAACTGGCCTTTATGTGGGAAAGCTAGTGGATGTTCCATCTTTGACAGAACATCTTCGCACAGCTTCATCAGAGAGGAGAACTGGCCGGGAGAGGGAAGCAGGGAGAGAGGCATGGAGGAAGGTTATGCCTCCAGTTAGCAACAGGAATAAATATACGACGATTAGGAATCATTTTCAATATAAAGATCTGAGCTGAATAAATGAAGCTTAAAGGATTCATCACTCTATAAACTGTTTAAATAGGAGGAGGATACTTCAGACATTCAGTATGACATTAAAAATTATTAATTCAGGTCACTTTATAGATCTAAATCAACCAGATCATCCAGCCAGATTGGTTCAAAGTTTTCTATCTAAGGAAAACCAGCTGATTGCATCGACTCATTGACTCTTCAGCAATCCCTCACACTAAGCATGCTTGTAGCGACAGTGGAGAGGAAAAACTCCCTTTGAACAGGAAGAAACCTCCAGCAGAACCAGGCTCAGTGTGAGCAGGCCATCTGCTTGAGGCCCACTGGGGTTCAAGGGAGAAAGAAGCAGACATAGAAAAAGAAGCATAGATACAAAAGGCAACTGTCAATGAAGCAGTTAATGAAGCAGAATGATGAAAAAGGGTCCCTATGTCCTCCAGCAGTCTAAGCCTATAGCAGCAGAACTATAGAGATAGCTCAGGATAACCTGAGCCACTCTAACTAGAAGCTTTATCAAAAGGAAAGTTTTAAGCCTAGCCTTAAAAGTAGACAGGGTGTCTGCCTACACGGACTAAAACTGGTAGTTGGTTCCACAGGAGAGGAGCCTGATGACTAAAAGATCTGCCTCCCATTCTACTTTTTAGAAATTCTAGGAACCACTAGTAAACCTGCAGATTGAGAGCAAAGTGCTCTGTTAGGAACATCAGGAACAATCAGATCTCTGATATCAGATGGAGCTTGGCCATTTAAGGCTTTATATGTGAGAAGGAGGATTTTAAATTCTATTCTGGATTTAACAGGAAGCCAATGAAGAGAAGTTGAGGATAGGAGAGATATGATCTCTTTTTCATTGATTCATTTATTCTGGTTCTCTAAAACATATGAATGTGAGAAAGAATCCTAAATAAATCCCCTTCTGAAATGTTTTATTTTGACTCATGATGTGTGGGCGGGGCTTAGTGGGGCATTGGTGTTTAACTAACAGCAGATTCTCTCTCAGATCTGTTCCAGAAAGCCATCATCCAGAGCGGGACGGCGCTGTCCAGCTGGGCCGTCAATTACCAGCCTGCTAAGTACACCCGCTCCCTGGCTGAGAAGGTGGGCTGCAACATGCTGGACACCATCGACCTGGTGGAGTGCCTGCAGAAGAAGAGCTACAAGGAGCTGATCGAGCAGAGTGAAACAGTCAGACGTCTGTTTACGGCGTAGGTAAATATTATTCTGATTAACAGTGAAACAGTCAGACGTCTGTTGCCCTAAGGCCCTGAGCCTACCCTATAGGTCCAGGCCGGGGCCTACCCTATGAACCTGCCCTATGGGGCCAGTGTCCATCTAAAGGGCCGGAGCCTACCCTATAGGTCCGCTGTCCATCTAAAGGGCCTGAGCCTACCCTATGGGGCCGGGGCCTACCCTATGGGGCCAGTGTCCATCTAAAGGGCCGGAGCCTACCCTATAGGTCCGCTGTCCATCTAAAGGGCCTGAGCCTACCCTATGGGGCCGGGGCCTACCCTATGGGGCCAGTGTCCATCTAAAGGGCCGGAGCCTACCCTATAGGTCCGCTGTCCATCTAAAGGGCCTGAGCCTACCCTATGGGGCCGGGGCCTACCCTATGGGGCCGGGGCCTACCCTATGGGGCCAGTGTCCATCTAAAGGGCCGGAGCCTACCCTATGGGGCCGGAGCCTACCCTATCGGGCCAGTGTCCATCTAAAGGGCCGGAGCCTACCCTATTGGGCCAGTGTCCATCTAAAGGGCCCAAGCCTACGCTTTGGGGCCGGAGCCTGCCCTATGGGGCCGGTGTCCATCTAAAGGGCTGGAGCCTACCCTCTGGGGCCAGAGCCTACCCTCTAGCGCCGTTGTCCATCTAAGGGGCCGGACTTTACCTATAGAAGCTGGCCCCATCCATTCTTTTTATACCAATCAGAGAAAGTTCACAGCACCTTTATTCTGGTCTAAAAACCAGCAATCCTGATTTTTAGACATTCTTTAGACTTATGGTGCTGATCAGTTTATTTAATAACCAGAACAGCAGAGACAGCAGAGCAACGAGCTGCTGAGGGGACAGGAAGAGCAAACATGGAGGCACAGAGTTCAGAAATCTAGAAGAGTTAAAAAATGTTTCCTCCATTTAAATACTGTGAGTGGGTCTTCAATAGCTGTCAGAAGGAGGATCTAAAGTTGATGAATGATGTTTACCTGACGTTAACACCACAGGCAGAGGACGGAGTGGAACTGGGTAAACAGGTGGAGGAGTATTTTCTGCTCCTTCTATCTAGGAGTCATTCAGAGCAGGAGGTGATGACTGCCCTAACATATGTTATACAGCGATGGCGGCCCTTTGGGGACATCTAACCGCATGCCAGCCATGCTTCCATCTGCAGCTACCAGCTGGAGGGCCAACCTGGCTGGGTGACTGTCCCCCACCCCCCCTCTAAAGAGGCACGGCTGCAGCTTTAAACGGGACCAAGCGGGCATTAACCTGATCGGAGCAAAGCGGCCATGTTTTATGTTTTGACGTTTCTGCAGGTTTTCCTGATTCGCTGCTAAACCTAGAAATGCAATCCAACTCTTAAAGGACAGGCTCTCTATGTTCTAGATGAAGGTCAACATTTAAGTCTGGTTTTAGAAAGAACATTTATTTATTTTCCAAGTCTGATGGAGTTCACTTGGAGAGGTGAAAACATTCAGGGCCATCAGCACAAAGCAAACGCCATGATTTCTAAACAGGCTAATGAAACGGCCAAGCATGGTTTAAAGAGGCTCCAGTGGACTGGGTGATTGTTTCCACTCACTGTTGAAGTCTGCTCCACTGTTCTCAGATTTAAATGGACGTTTTATTCCTGTGCTGTGAAGAATCAGTGGACCATCTCTGGAGAGTAATTACTTTGCGTCAGAAGTCTGCCGTCAGCTCTGCCTCCATCTGTCCACTGCCTTGTTAGGAGCCTCGGTAAAACACAACCTGCAGCAGACCGACGGGTCAGCAGGGAGGAATCCGCAGCAGACTGGAATGTTCTGGTCCGGTTCTGCTCCTGGCTCACTCTTTCCTGGAAATTGGATCAAGTGTTTCCATGAAAGTGGATCGAACGTTTCCATGAAAGTGGACTGACTGTTTCCTGCAAAGTGGATCGAGCATTTCCTGCAAAGTGGACTGAGTGTTTGCTGGAATGTGGAGTGAAAAGATTCCCAGACGAGAGAATCTGGTGTTTCTCAGATTCTATGAAAGCTGAAAACTGAAGGCTTGGAAAGATGGAAATCAAAGTTTCCTCAGTCAGAGAAAAACGACCTGAGAGATCTTTTTTCTCTGACATTTGGATTTCTCTGAAATCAAAGGAAGATTCCCATCATGGCCAAAGCACCGTGTGAAGGACGTTCCGAATCCAGAATCAGACTCTAGACCTCATGAGGAGTTCAAGTGTCTCATTTGACTGAAACATCATTTCTGACCTGGAGCCTCGGAGGAACATTTCCCTGCATCCATTAATGTAATTCCATGGATTTTCTCATCCTGACCAAACCTGATCATGAATCTGATCTGGAGGGGAAATGGTGGCGTTTCCCAGCTTTCAGCTAATGGCTGCTGGCTCCGCCCATCCACTGACCTTCAACTGAGCGAAGCTGAGGCTCCATAAGAAGCTATGGGCTCACTCTTTAGACTCAGGATCAGGTTTAAATCTACAAACTATACGGTTAGGGGTGGGTTAAAACATTGCAATTTTCACTTTAAAGGAAATGAGATGTCTTTATTTTATAGTTTTATTTCTTTTTAAATATTTTTTTCCCCCATAAATCAATGGAAACATGTCCAGGTACCCCCCTGATGATCCCCAGCTCCCCCAGTCAGTCCATCCTGCCATGGATAGGACACGGACTCATGGTGTAATGCTCCGTCACCAGATTAAAGGAGAACCGGAAACTCTGCTATTCTGAACAGACCCAGTCTAATCTCTCTCAGGACTGGTACCAGTCCTATGGAAATGGACATGACTGGAGCCTCTGAGGGCCTACAAAGGACCTGGAGGATGCCTTTGAAGCCCAAGTCACTTAGATCCACATTAGCTTCAAACAGACAGATTAATGACTCAGCTGGACCTGACCCAAATTAGAGCTCAGGGTGCTGAACGGTACCTGCTGCAGAGGGAGCTTTCCTGATTTATCAGCTTTCAGCTTCATCCTGCACTGATCATGGCTTCCACTGACTCTGCTGTTTTTGATGGCACTGTATTCATCATTTAGTCATTGCATAATCAATCACAACAGGGCAGCGGTGATCTAGGGGTCGGAGCATGGTTCAAACCCCTCTTAGACGGACTTTGGCCCCACATGGCCCCTAAGGAAGGGATTCAGTTTTTGTTTGCAATGACCAATAAAGTGTCTTAGTCTTATTTTTAGGTTGCCTCTCATTTGTTGCTGATGTCACCAAAAACATCAAAGGAAAGGGGGATTTTACGACCAGTACTCATCTGTCCCTGCTGTAGCCCTAAATACATTTAACCTACCTCTAAAACTCCCAGGTCGTTATATATGTATTGGGGGCCCCTGTTCATCAAGGGCCCCTTGGATCCTTCTCCCAATTTTTGCCTGTTTACCTTGTCTTTATCATATTGTTTAATTATATACATGTAACGGTTGTTTGCGGAGTATTGCAGGGGCAGTGGTGGCCTAGGGTGGCCTGAGTGGCGAGCGTACGCAGTGGAGAGTGGGTCTAGTGGGAGGAGTAGTTCAGCCTAGTGGGAGCCTAGTGGGACTAAAGCGTCATGCCTGGTGGTCTAGTGGGATTTGGTGGTCTAATGGGAGCTGCATGCCAGGAAGATGACCCATCATCCCTGGTGAGGTAGTAGACCTAAGGGAGTGGTGGTCTAGTGGGAGCGATGGCCTAGAGCCGGTGGTGGCCTAGGTGGGAGTGGTGGTCTAATGGGAGGGGTGCCGTTAGCGAATGAACCGGTGGGAGTGCAGTGTCCTAGTGGGAGTGGTGTCCTAGTGGGAATGGTGCGTCTAGAGGGAGTGGCCCAGGCCTAGTGGCCCATAGTGGACTAAGGAAGTGGCAGCCTAGAGGGAGTAGTAGACTAGTGGGAGTGGTGGTCTAGTGGGAGTGGACGGCCTAGTGGGTGAGTGGTGGACTAGTGGGAGTGGCGGCCTAGTGGGAGTAGTTGACTAAGGATGTGGTGGCCTAATGGGAGTGGTGGTCTGGGGGTGTGGTTACACAGTAGGAGTGGTGTCCTAGTGGGAATGGTGGTCTAGAGGGAGTGGCGGTCTAGTGGGAGTGGTGGCCCACGGGGAGTGGTGGTCTAGAGGCAGTGGTGGCTAGTGGGAGTGGTGGCCCAGGGTGGGTGGTTACACAGTGGGAGTGGTGTCCTAGTGGGAATGGTGGTCTGGGGGTGTGGTTACCCAGTGGGAGTGGTGTCCTAGTGGGAATGGTGGTCTTGAGATTCTGTAGACGAAACCATCATAAACCGACACCCCCTATTAGCCGAAGCTAACTGCTGTTGGAACATTCCAGAGCTCTGTCATTGTGTCAGTAAATACAAAATGTGTTGAATTAAAACTATTTTGTTTTCATCTGTTTCAGGGATCCAAACCAACCGGTTCCACAGGATACGAAGTTCATCCACACCAAGCCTAACCGATTCGAGGAAGTAGCCTGGACTAAGTACAACCCCAAAGACCAGCTCTACCTTCACATCGGCCTGAAACCCAGGGTTCGGGACCACTACCGCGCCACCAAGGTCGCATTCTGGCTCGAACTGGTTCCACATCTCCACAACATCAATGAGTTTTTCCAGTATGTATCCACTACCACGAAGATTCCTCCGCAGGACACCACGCCGTACCCTTACACCAAACGCTTCCCGGGGAAGAACAACTGGCCGTCCACCACACGCCACCCGGGAGTCCCTTCTGCCAACACCAAGCAATCCACAGATCAACACAAGAGCGGAGACCTGGCAGAGGAATCCACCATCATGATCGAGACCAAGAGGGACTACTCCACCGAGCTCAGCGTCACCATTGCCGTGGGGGCCTCCCTGCTCTTCCTCAACATCCTAGCCTTTGCAGCACTCTACTACAAGAAAGACAAGCGGCGGCACGAGTCCAACCGCCGCATTCCCACCCCGCAGCGCAACTCCGCACCAGCCAACACTTCGACCACGGCTAACGACGTGGCCCACATGCAGAGCGAGGAGTTGATGACCTTACAAATGAAGCAGCAGCAGTTGGAGCACGAGCACCACCATGAGTGCGAGTCGCTGCAGAGCCACGACACGCTGCGGCTCACATGTCCCCCCGACTACACGCTCACTCTGCGCCGGTCCCCCGACGATGTCCCGCTGATGACGCCCAGCACTATCACCATGATCCCCAACTCCCTGGCTGGCATGCAGCCTCTGCACAACTTCAACACTTTTGGCGGGAGCCAGAACAGTACAAATCTGCCGCACGGCCACTCGACGACGCGGGTATAGCTGAGCAGGGTCCGCAAATCTGACACCAAGCAAATACGGGGAACATTACACCGTATGAAGATGATATTTTGTTATTCTTGAAGGGTATAAAAAGGGAGCGTTGCTCTTAAACTTTGTAAGAAACTCAGAATGAATGTGAAACGAGTGACTCTTTTTGAAGCAGAGCTAAGCAGAAGGTTAGCACCTGCTAACATCCTGCTAGATACCAGAAGGAAGGTAACAACAGCTTCGTCTTTTCCAAACCCTTCCTGCATAGGACACCGAATTCTACACCCAGCCTCACATGTATTTATAAAAACTTTGCAAAAAAACAAAAGATAAACAAAAGGGAATATAATAATGCGTGCAAATAAAAAAAAAGTTTTTAAAAAAAGACTGAAAAACTAAGAGATCTTTCTATTATTTTATTTTGGCTGGGATGTTTTTTTTTCTTTTTGGTCTTTTGGGGTTTGACTTGTTCTTTTGGTTTCCGTGTATAAATACATATATATATATATATAAAATGTTTTGTTTCATTCATTTTGTCAGAATGACCAAAACGCGAACACAATCCATGGGTGCAGACGTCTTGGGTTAATCATATTCACTACAGTCTTGTGTGTTTTGCTCGATGTTCACACTTTAACGGTCCAGAGAAGATCTCGGCGTTTCCATGCCGACTGGGTCTCATCCTCTTCTGCTTCCGTTGCTTTTCTTCTTCTTTGGTTTCCGTCTCGCAGCCTCGGCTCTGCCTGACATTACCATGTAACCAGCAGTGTGTTCCTTAGGAATAAAAACAGGCAGTGATGTTTTGTATCTATATTAGTTGGATCTGTTTGTAAAGGCATCTATGTTAGATATTTCAAATTGTCAAATGCTAGCAATATGTAAAATATTGTGCCGGACTTGTGATATTTTGGTTTACAGAAGCAAGTGAATGAGTGTAAATATTAATATTATTATAAAAGCTAAATAAGGAAATGATCACCCTTTACATTTCAGAAGAAAAAAATCCGCTGCATTTATAAATTGTATAAAAAAAAGTATATTCTTGTCATTTGGTCCAGAAACCGGTCAGGATAACAAGGGTTTTTATGGTAGTTTTAAAATCCTTTGTTTGTCTTATTTCTTTGCAGTTTTGCCTTAAGTGATAATAGACCTATTTCTGGCTGGACCCCTGTACAAACTTTTTCTGCAACATTTTTAATAAAATATCACAGTATTTTCTAAAAAATAAAAGAATAAATGAAAGAAAAGAATGGATTGTTTGCTGGCATTGAATCTAGTCTGGGTTAATACTTTAAAGCACCTACAACACATTAGCACCAAAACACATTAGCGCCTGGCTCAAACACCTTTAGCTGTAGCTTAAGCTAGCACCAAAAACACATTAGTGCCTGGCCTAAATACCTTTATCTGTAGCTTAAGCTAGCACCAAAAACACATTAGCGCCTGGCCTAAATACCTTTATCTGTAGCTTAAGCTAGCACAAAAAACACATTAGCGCCTGGCTTAAACACCTTTAGCCGTAGCTTAAGCTAGCACCAAAAACCCATTAGCGCCTGGCCTAAATACCTTTAGCCGTAGCTTAAGCTAGCACCAAAAACACATTAGCGCCTGGCCTAAATACCTTTATCTGTAGCTTAAGCTAGCACCAAAAACACATTAGCGCCTGGCCTAAATACCTTTATCTGTAGCTTAAGCTAGCACCAAAAACACATTAGCGCCTGGCTCAAACACCTTTATCCATAGCTTAAGCTAGATCCTAAAACACATTAGCGCCTGGCTCAAACACTTTTAGCCATTGTTTCACCTAGCATCTAAAACACATTAGCTCCTTGCTCAAACACCTTTAGTGCTAGCTTAACCTAGCACCTAAAACAAATTAGCGCCTGGCCTCAAACACCTTTAGCACTAGCTTAACCTAGCACCTAAAACAAATTAGCGCCTGGCCTCAAACACCTTATTTTGATGTTTTTAACGTAAAAATGTAAAGATGAAAAAGGAACTTGGTCAGAGGGTCCCATCAGTTTTGGTTGAAACTGACTTAGCTCGATGTTTTCAGTAGAGGGGCCATAACAGGGGCCCCTGGAGAACTGAAGGTTTAATATATCTGCAGTTTTAGAATACCTTATTTATTTCAAATTTAGAAATAAAATATCAGATATCTTTATTTTCCAAGTTAAACAGTTTTTTGGTGACATTGTCCAGAAATGATTGTATGATCTCAGATATCCACTTTAGAGCCGGACGCCGGGCCCCGTCCCGTGGTTCTGAGGCCCCTAGGTGATTCTTTTACTCAGTGAAAGCCTTTCTTTAGCATTACTCCGACCTTACCTTCACTCTCCAATCCATCTATTGATCCCCTTCGCCACGAGGCGAGCAAATTAGCTTCTGACTTAAACGTGAAGTGACAGGGAGAAAATTGAAATCTTTAATGGTAATTTGCAGTTACTGAGGCGCATGCATTATGGACGCTGGTTCACAAAGGCAGGAATGTTTTAATTGGCCCCTCAACCTGGCTCACCAGGAAGGAATAATCAGGAGCCCTCAACCGAGGTTCACCAGGAAGTGAATGAATCCCCCTCAACCTGGTTCACCAGGAAGGCACATCGATCCCCCTCAACCTGGTTCACCAGGAAGGAATAATCCCCCTCAACCTGGTTCAGCGCCAGGCAGAAGCTGAATAAAATCCCCTCAACCTGGTTCACCAGGAAGGAATAATCTTCCCTCAACCTGGTTCACCAGGAAGGAATAATCCCCTCAACCTGGTTCACCAGGAAGGAATAATCCCCCTCAACCTGGTTCACCAGGAAGGAATAATCCCCCTCAACCTGGTTCACCAGGAAGGAATAATCCCCCTCAACCTGGTTCACCAGGAAGGAATAATCCCCCTCAACCTGGTTCACCTGGAAGGAAGGAAGGAATCCCCCTCAACCTGGTTCACCAGGAAGGAATAATCCCCCTCAACCTGGTTCACCAGGAAGGAATAATCCCCCTCAACCTGGTTCACTAGGAAGGAGAAATCCCCCTCAACCTGGTTCACCAGGAAGGAATAATCCCCCTCAACCTGGTTCACCAGGAAGGGCCGGGTGGAACCAGTCTGTCTCTGCCGGGTGGAACCAGTCTGTCTCTGCTGGGTGGAACCAGTCTGTCTCTGCTGGGTGGAACCAGTCTGTCTCTGCTGGGTGGAACCAGTCTGTCTCTGCTGGGTGGAACCAGTCTGTCTCTGCCGGGTGGAACCAGTCTGTCTCTGCTGGGTGGAACCAGTCTGTCTCTGCCGGGTGGAACCAGTCTGTCTCTGCTGGGTGGAACCAGTCTGTCTCTGCCGGGTGGAACCAGTCTGTCTCTGCTGGGTGGAACCAGTCTGTCTCTGCTGGGTGGAACCAGTCTGTCTCTGCTGGGTGGAACCAGTCTGTCTCTGCTGGGTGGAACCAGTCTGTCTCTGCTGGGTGGAACCAGTCTGTCTCTGCCGGGTGGAACCAGTCTGTCTCTGCTGGGTGGAACCAGTCTGTCTCTGCTGGGTGGAACCAGTCTGTCTCTGCTGGGTGGAACCAGTCTGTCTCTGCTGGGTGGAACCAGTCTGTCTCTGCTGGGTGGAACCAGTCTGTCTCTGTCTCTGCTGGGTGGAACCAGTCTGTCGGGTGGAACCAGTCTGTCTCTGCTGGGTGGAACCAGTCTGTCTCTGCTGGGTGGAACCAGTCTGTCTCTGCCGGGTGGAACCAGTCTGTCTCTGCCGGGTGGAACCAGTCTGTCTCTGCTGGGTGGAACCAGTCTGTCTCTGCTGGGTGGAACCAGTCTGTCTCTGCTGGGTGGAACCAGTCTGTCTCTGCTGGGTGGAACCAGTCTGTCTCTGCCGGGTGGAACCAGTCTGTCTCTGCCGGGTGGAACCAGTCTGTCTCTGCCGGGTGGAACCAGTCTGTCTCTGCTGGGTGGAACCAGTCTGTCTCTGCCGGGTGGAACCAGTCTGTCTCTGCTGGGTGGAACCAGTCTGTCTCTGCTGGGTGGAACCAGTCTGTCTCTGCCGGGTGGAACCAGTCTGTCTCTGCTGGGTGGAACCAGTCTGTCTCTGCTGGGTGGAACCAGTCTGTCTCTGCTGGGTGGAACCAGTCTGTAAGACGGCCTGATCGAAAAAGTTCTCCCACCACTGGAGGATCGGCCCTAAAAGCGACAGTAGAAAACGTACGTATGAAAGAACTTGATTGATCCAGAAGGGAAGATGAATCTGCGGTAAGTCAAGCACTAGATGCAGGTTCCTGTAGTGAATCGCTAATAACCAGGCAGAACTAGAGACTCTCCTCGCGGGTCTGGAAACATGGCTGATCAGGAGGATTCATCGTCTTTCAGGGTCATTTTTCTGCCCCTCATCATCAGAGAGAGAAGCTTTTGAAGTCGTTTCCTTTGTGTTTGATCAATGCCGCTGCCGCCCGCAGCGTTCTTCTGTCAATTTGAGCATCACTTCCTCGCCATCGGCAGACAGACGGCGGCTGAAATAAAGGGAGGTGTAACGGGAGCAGCATGATCAGGCTCCTCCTCCCTCAGACATGGCCAGGAGGCTGCAGATAAAGGTGGGCTAATCTGTCTTCCAGCTGCAAAGCAATCACGGCATCCAGCACTAAGTAGATGCTAACAGCCCAGATAACCCGTTATCAGGCGGGCGGAGGGCGCGTTCGCTCTGGACACGCTTCTAATCGCAGTCCAGGGAAAACTGACCGCTGGCTCAGGGAGGGGGCCCGCAAGCGGTATGGTCGAGTCTGACATCATCCCCGAGGAAATAAACGGCTCCTAACGCAGCTTCTGAGGCTCCCACCCTCTGCTCATTACGCCAGCCCCTCCCTCACCTGTGAAAGAAACCACCTGGAGGAGAAGATGGACGCCAGACGGCGGCCTTCTAGGAAGCACCGACTGGGCCAAGTTCTGCCTGGCTACGAGTCCAGACTTCGACCAGGGGTCACTGCCTAAACACCTGCTGTGGTCTATGTCCCTGATAGGCCTCACAGAGGGAAGCTGCCTGCAGACCTCCAGCCGCTTATCTCGTCATGGCGGAGACGCGTTTTCTGAAGTGACCCATCCATCCTGGATGGTCAAACATGGCGCCTAGAGGACCGTCTGGGCTTCTTAAACTTAGCATCTATCCGTTAGCAGGGTTAGCAGGCATCTATCCGTTAGCAACTCTGTTTCTGTTAGCATCCTATCCGTTAGCAGGGATTAAACTCTGTTTCTGTTAGCATCTATCCGTTAGCAGGGATTAAACTCTGTTTCTGTTAGCATCTATCCGTTAGCAGGGATTAAACTCTGTTTCTGTTAGCATCTATCCGTTAGCAGGGATTAAACTCTGTTTCTGTTAGCATCTATCCGTTAGCATTAAACTCTGTTTCTGTTAGCATCTATCCGTTAGCAGGGATTAAACTCTGTTTCTGTTAGCATCTATCCGTTAGCAGGGATTAAACTCTGTTTCTGTTAGCATCTATCCGTTAGCAGGGATTAAACTCTGTTTCTGTTAGCATCTATCCGTTAGCAGGGATTAAACTCTGTTTCTGTTAGCATCTATCCGTTAGCAGGGATTAAACTCTGTTTCTGTTAGCATCTATCCGTTAGCAGGGATTAAACTCTGTTTCTGTTAGCATCTATCCGTTAGCAGGGATTAAACTCTGTTTCTGTTCAGAGGAGGCGGTGCTGCAACCCTGATCTATATTCTGCCTGCCGGGCATGTTCTATATATGAGAATGGGCCACAGAGAGGAAGCGGGCAGCTTCCAGTAGCAGCGAGCATCAGATAGTAAGACTCTGTCCTCCAAACAGGCTGCTTTATCTCTCCTCCACTGACACAGCAATACATCCTGCCCTAAGGACTCCCTGCTAAAAGTCACTTTGTTTCCACTTCTATTTCCAATTGCCATTTCCTATAGCTGAGAATTAACATCGCTATCATCTCCAGGTCACTTTATAGAGACAATTCAACCAGATCATCCAGTCAGATTGATTTAAGTTTTTTTTACGAGAAGGAAAGCTGTCATGATCTGGCCTGTTTGGTCTCCTCTCCTTAATTGGTTATTTCTTTCACCTGTATGGGGAATTCTATTCAGTTTATTTCTAAGAAGATCCAATTCACATCAACCAATAAATCTCAGGTCACTTTCCAGTTCAACCGAGATCATCCAGTCAGATTTGATTCAAAGAGTTTTCTATCTAAGGAAACCAGCTAGGAATTTACACATGGAAGCTCATTGACTCTTCAGCAATACCTCACACTAAGCATGCTTACAGCGACAGGCAGTGGAGAGGAAAAACTCCCTTTGAACAGGGAAGAAACCTCCAGCAGAACCAGGCTCAGTGTGGCGGCCATCTGCTGAGGCCCACTGGGGTTCAAGGAGACAAAAGCAGACATAGAAAAAGCATAGATACAAAAGGCAACTGTCAACCAGCTCCACAGGCGGCCCCGTCCAGGAAACACACAGCCAGGCAGGCGAGCTCGAGCCAGCTCCCATGTCAGAGATGAAGAAGAGCACATCCAGTTAGTCACAGTCCAGAGAAACAGGACTACACTGGAAAACAGGCCAAGCTCCAACATCTAGAAACAAAGGTGTTGATGGCGGCAGCACCAGATGATATTTCTCTCCAGGATGGAGTCACAGCCAAGCAGGAACAGACCAGATAATAATAATAATAATAATAATAATAATACATACATTTTGTTTGTATTGCACTTTACATTTAAAAAAATCTCAAAGTGCTACAAAATTCATAGTTAAAACAAAACCGTATAATAAAAACAGTATACATAGTTAAAATGAGACATTACAGTAAAATAACATACGTAGTAAAAACAAAACAGTAAAATAACCATAAAACCACACAGATAAAATACTAACTAATGTTCATAGGCTTTTTTAAATAAAAATGTCTTGAGGCCTTTCTTGAACGCCTCCACACTCTGTGGGACCCTAAGGGACTCTGGGAGGCCATTCCAGAGTTGTGGGGCAACTGCCTGGAAGGCCCTATCTCCCATTGTGCAGAGCTTGACTCTTGGCTGGTGCAGTCGGTGGGTGGAGGTGGTGGAGCGGAGGGTTCTGGAGGCGGTGTGAGGTGTGAGGAGTTCCTTGAGGTAAGCCGGGGCAGTTCCATGTATGCACTGGTGAGTGAGGAGGCAAAGTTTGTAATGTATTCTGTGTTGGATGGGCAGCCAATGAAGGGACCTGAGGACTGGAGTGATGTGTTCGTTTTTGCGCCTCCTCGTCAGGACCCGGGCAGCACAGTTCTGGATGTGCTGCAGCTTTTGTAGACTTTTGCCAGGGACCCCGACGAGGAGGGCATTACAGTAGTCCAATCTGGAGGAGACAAAGGCATGGATTAGCTTTTCTGCGTCGGGTTGGGAAAGGGAGGGGCGGAGTTTGGCGATGTTTCTGAGGTGGAGGAAAGAGACCTTGCAGAGGTGACGTATGTGGGAGTCAAACGTGAGATGTGGATCCAATTTGACACCAAGGTTTGTGACAGATGAGGACAGAGGGATGTTTTGACCGAAGATAGGGATACTGTTTAGGGAGAAGGACTTGGTTTGGTGTGGGGTGCCAATGAGAATGGCTTCTGTTTTGCTGCTGTTGAGCTGTAGAAAGTTTTCAGCCATCCATGTCTTTATCTCCTCCAGGCAGCAGTGAAAAGCAGATGGCAGAACTGTGGGAGAAGTGGAGTCCATTTTTATGTACAACTGGGTGTCATCTGCATAACAATGAAAAGATACCTTGTGTTTTTTGATGAAGCTGGCCTATGAGAAAAAGCAGAAGAGCAGAGCGTTAGAGATTGAACTAACAGATTCTGCAGAGTGGGAAGAATAGAGATAGAATGAAGCAGAATGATGAAAAAGGGGTCCCTATGTCCTCCCGCAGTCTCAAGCCTATAGCAGCATAAGCATAGATGTAGCTCTGTATAACCTGAGTATTTTGGATCAAATATTAGACAGGTAAAGAGTAAACCAGCATATCACTTTTTTCCAGTTCAACCTGTTCTTTAGCTCTGCTGCTGTCAGCCGTCTGGTCTCAAAACCGGAACCACAGGGAACACTGATGCCTTAATGATGATGAAGGTGTCTCTGTTAACCGGTTCTGTTCCAGTGAACGAGCTAAATACAGCTCAGTGACCTTTGCCACCGGTTCTGCTGGACTAGTAGAAAAACAACTGTTACTTTAACATCTGTAGAGTGAATATAACTCTGTTTCGCTCCTGGATCTGCTCTTCTGATTGGTTGACGTGGTGCATCGAGTTCTGCCCCTTCGGACTGACCTGGAAAGGTCACAGTGTGTTTAGCCTGATGTGGTTACCAGGCTTTATCAGCTGCATGGAGCATCCGCCTGGACTTTCTGCCCTGAAAGGACTCGGATCGAGTCGGTCCATCCGAGTCCTCCTGCTCCGCTGCCACCTCCCTACAGGGGAGATCCACTCCAGCTGATACGCCGCAATGTTCTGACCAGAACACCGACCACATCAAGCTCCGGATTAAATGCGTAAGCCCTGGAGCCCAAAGGCCATCCAAGGATTACTCCAGGAGGTCCGAACGTTCCTCCTGACCTGGACTGCCCAGCGATCCAGCAGAACAGCTGAGCTTCGATGAAGGAGGGAAGAAGCAGTTTGATCTTTGATCGGATGGGAGGCTGAGGATGAGGGAGGGAGGGCCTCCATCGCAAAGGAATAACTAATAATTAAAATGGCGTCAGTAATAATAAAGGCTGCACCATGTGGCTGGCTAACAACTAACGGCAGCCCTGTTTATCCTCTTTGGTTTGAAGCTCAGCTAAACTAAGAAGCGCAGCAACTAATCCTGTTAGAGATGTGATTCATGATCTTTAGTGGATGTCATCCTTTTTTCTTTCTCCCTTCATTTTCCATGTCTCTCTGTATTGCAGCGCTGAAATGAGACCTTCGCTAATGCGCTGCGTGAAATCGCATCGCCTTCAATGGAATTACTCTCACTGCCTGTCCAAGAGCGGCGCTTCGGAAAAATGTCAGGGGGGGGCTGCTGGGGCTGCAGAGAGACACGGAAACATCTTTATTTCGAAAGCAGCAAAACGAGTCTGCAACCAGCGCTGCTGCGTTCCAAACCAAGCAGATAACCTGTAAGAGCAGAGTAACGGATGTGCAGAGCATCACCTGGACAGGAAGAGCAACCGTCCTCCCAGGAGGTCAACCATGCAACACATTTCTGTTCTCATCAGGCCGTCCTGTTTTCACTGACTCGGCAGTTGATCTGATTCTGTTTGTTTTTTAAGGACTGTGTAATGAAGACATTTTAACCTTACGATGGCAAAGAGAGGGAGCTTTAATGTCTGAGGAGGAACAGCTCCTTCCATGAGCTGCTCCTCATGCTGCCAGCTTCCAACCCGCAGCTTCAAACGGCTTCCTGTAACTGAGCAGCGCACGGCCGCGGCTGTTCTGTCCTCAGTTACTCCCATACCTAAAGAGCAGCAACGAAGGTGGGGGCGGTCATTAATATAAGAGCAGCCTGGGTGCTTAGCTGACCCAGGCAACAGGTGGGAGGCGGTCATTAATATAGAGCAGCCTAGGTGTAGCTGGCCAGCAACAGGTGGGGGCCAGGTCGTGTATAGGGCAGCCTGGGTGTGTGGCCAGCAACAGGTGGGGCGGTCACATTAATATAGGGCAGCCTGGGTGTAGCTGACCCAGCAACAGGTGGGGGACGGTCATTAATATAGAGCAGCCTGGGTGTAGCTGACCCAGCAACAGGTGGGGGACGGTCATTAATATAGAGCAGCCTGGGTGTAGCTGACCCAGCAACAGGTGGGGGACGGTCATTA
>JAGKQL010000079.1:143467-150967 GCA_018398635.1 Cyprinodon brontotheroides
TAAAGAAATTAGAACTGTACATTTTACAGTCATTATTTATATTTTTCAAGGCTGCACTTTTAAAAAAGATGAAATTTCTTTTTGTTTTACACTTGTGTAAACAAAATGACGTCTAAAATCTGTCTAAAGTCTAAAACAGAGCCGCTCTGCTCAGGGTTAGTGTTCGTATCTTAGCAACAACAGAGCTGATTACATCACATTGTAACATAACCACTACGTTATTTTCTTATTCTGTATGAAGCACATTAAAGTGTACAGATAACAAACTTTCTTCTAGAACAGGTATTGTGTCACAAGACGTGAGAGCTGGACCTTATTTTTCTTTTTTGGATTTTTGATGGTTCTAATCTTTTTTCTAATCGTTTTTTTTTTAGGGGCGGGGTGCGTTTGGATTTTTTCATTTTGGAACAGACTTTTGACTTAAACACTTCCAGGATTTTGCTTTGAGTTCAGAGGATATGGAACTTCTGTGTGGACATTATTATTAGAAATCAAAAGAACGGACAGTTTTGGACTTTCAGTCATTAGGATTGTTTGTTTTCTTTTTGGCAGATATAAATTAAGACTTTGAGTTTAATTATAAATTGGTTGTGAAGGTTTTTGGGTTATTGGTCTATTTATACGGAATTATTATTGAATGACACTTTGGATTCTTGGTAGTATTGTGATTTTTTTAAATAAATCTTTGTTGCTAAAGGTCAACATAACCTTAGTGGTTGGATATTTTTTCTTTTGTCTCAGATTCATAATGTAACACACTTTGCCTGTTTTCCTGTGGCAGAATCCCCCATGAGTATCAGTGAGTTCTGCTGTGAATCAAGCTGAATTTGACCCATCATGGCAGAAGGAGGAATGTAGACGGTTACCAACAGAACACTGGTGAACTCGCCAGGCAAATAGTGAGGATACCATCCTTTAGTGGCGTTAATACTGCCCATGTTCTGGTCGGGTCCTAGCTAGGACTTGGAGTTCTTCTAACGTGCTTCCTGAAGATCTCACATTCTCCATGATTGATGGAAGAGATGGTTTCTATTTCCTCAGCAGGAACCTGTGGGAGTGGTAGATTTACTTCAGCTTTAGAGATGCTCCAGGGTGTAAAGAATCAACTTGCTGTGGTTGCTATGGTTATGAATCACAACAATTATTAAAAATGGGGGGAGAAAAAAAGTACAAATCCTTGTAGTTTCACAGTGTTCAACACCAGTAGTCCCTTTTCTACTGACCCCCCGGGGTTTGCATCCCCCAGGTAATAGGAATCCTGACTAATGTTACTGTACCATGACTCTGAAAGGCCCCGGGACCATCAACCAAAGAACATAAAACCTAAACTACACCCATGTTGGAGTCTTTCAGTACGAACTCGCCCTCCTCCTGCTGAGAGATATTGTTGATGAAAATGACACAGGTAATGAATGTGACTCGGATGATGAACATGACTCGGGTGATGAAAATGACTCGGGTGATGAAAATGACTCGGGTGATGAAAATGACTCGGGTGATTGAAATGACTCGGGTGATGAAATGATGCAGGTGATGAAAAGGACTCGGGTGATGAAAATGACTCGGGTGATGAAAATGACTCGGGTGATGAACATGACTCGGGTGATGAAAATGACTTGGGTGATGAAAATGACTCGGGTGATGAAAATGACTCGGGTGATGACATGACTCGGGTGATGGAAATGACTCGGGTGATGAAATGACTCGGGTGATGAACATGACTCGGGTGATGAAATGATGCAGGTGATGAAAATGACTCGGTTGATGAAAATGACTCGGGTGATGAAAATGACTCGGGTGATGAAATGACTCGGGTAATGAAAATGACTCGGGTGATGAAATGATGCAGGTGATGAAAATGACTCGGTTGATGAAAATGACTCGGGTGATGAAAATGACTCGGGTGATGAAAATGACTCGGGTGATGAAATGACTCGGGTGATGAAATGACTCGGGTGATGAAAATGACTCGGTTGATGAAAAGGACTCGGGTGATGAAATGACTCGGGTAATCCTGTGAGGAAAAGCAAAGCCTGGTCTTCTGAGTGGCAGCAGAAAAACAGCCTGATGGCAGAAGACCTTAGAAAAAAGAAAGTGATCTAGGCTGCAGGATCTGCGCTTCATCTGTTTGGCTTTAATTGAAACCATGAATCCATCAGGCTGTTTGCTTGTAGCGTCTCCTAACTATCAGGATGGATGAAATCATTAACGAGCGTAGATCTGCATACAGTAGATGGATCAGATGGAAGAGAACATCCTCTTTCATCTTTGCTGTGTTTCTGCTTCTGCCTGAACTGCAGACGGATCTATCAGATCCAGGCATTATGGGATCATTGTTAGCTTAAAACTGAGAAATCAACTGACTCGGCACTGACTCGGCGGCATCATTTCAGCAGGATCCATTTATCCGACATGGAAGATGGCGTCACATTTTTCAGCAGACATAACGTTCTGATCCAGTCTGCTCTACAGGATAGATCAACACACACAGAGCTTCCTCTAATTGGAAACCCAGCAGCTTCTGCCTTCCATGCATCTTGGAAATAGAATCCTGCCAAAGACAGAAGTAATTAAAGCTGAAATAAAACATGGCGCCCGTCTAAAAGTCTGGCCTTTAATGAACAGAAGGACTAATTAACGCTGTTGCTCACGCCATGAAGAATGGATGAGTGGAGGGGAGGAGGTGGACGGAGGAACATGGCGTTCCAGTTCGGATGCGCCTTCATAAAACCTTGATTCGTTCCTGCAGCTATATTAGCATTCAGCCCCCGCTATGGCTAGCAGGTTTATACCTCAGAGGGACGCTGCGCAGGATGAGCGTTTCCCAGAATACTGGCTGTTAGCTAGAGGGAATTCTGTGTTGATGTACCTCCTTCTCCAATCCTCCAATTGGAACCATTGTCTTCTTCTAGATGTTCTCCACATCCTCCAGGATGTGAAGAACATCCTAGAGGATAGGTTCCCCTGATGTTCCCCTGATGTTCTCCTGATGTTCCCCATCAGGGGAACCAACCCACCCCCTGCATAAAGAACTTTCTCACACTTGAACATTTGGAGGAAAAACAACTTGAGTTCATGAAGGTTGTAGATTTACATTATACTGAGATAGAAAGGAGAACAATGATAAATATTCAAAGGTCTATGTACCTTTTCATCTGGATCTATATCCAGAAATAAACAGAATGAAATATTTGCTCTGGATATAATCTAGGGATTCCTTAAAGAATGTTGAGCATCACCTCTTGTGGGCTGGAAGAAATAAAATCTTGATAGTTAGACAAAGGAAGAGGATGATCAGCCATATTTAGTTTATTAAGTAGCGAGAGCAGGCAGAGCCGTACTGCTGAGAGTGAACCATCAGAGAGGAGCGTAAAGCGCACATTGTAAGCTAAGCTGCGCAAAGACGCATTTCTGCACAAGCACAGCTGGAAGATGAGAGTAAGTCCGAGTTTAGCGTGCATTACCGGATCATTTCGCCACGACCCATCTACGCTCCTGCAGCATGTGTAGCGCTACGCGGCAGGCAGACGGCAGGATCAATGAAGACACAGATTACAGATTACGGAGCGATGACGCAGTTTAAACATCGGACCGACCAACCACCATCTTTTTTATAGGCTTTTCTCGAACCCGTGACTCGTCATGTTTTAGTCATCAAAGATCCACGTTTAGCTCGTCAGTTTTCGTTATCATCATGAAAAAAAGGGGCGTCAACCAAATGATTTCGTCATCAGTTCTGCGTGCCATTTACAGTTACCGGGGTTAGCGTGCTCGGCCAGAAGCTAACACATCCACGCCATCAGCTAAACAGGAAGTTTAAAGCTACAGGTTTGGGATTCCCGACAAACGGGAAACCAGATGGCTTTAAAACGTCTAAAGAGTCAAAGATGCTGCTGGGAGCGTCCCCGCCTCATGGTGACGGATCAACCGGCAGCATCCATGTTGGGGGGGGTGCGCTCCTCCCTCTGCAGCTTTTCAAAGATCACATTAAGGTCTTTTCCCTGCTGGGTGAGGCATCCAGGCTGTGAATGGGAGCTAATCCTCTGTTAATCTCAGATTAAGAACCTAAAATATGCTGCATTTATTGGCACCTGTGAACGGGACGAGTAGAAGGCCTCAAAACGAGTTCATGGCTGCAAAAATACGGACTTGAGATCCAGCAGATGTTTTCAGTTAGAGCCTTTTCCAAACACACATGGTTTCCATCCAGCCATCACTGTCAGAAGATGGATTATTGTTTAAAAACATAAATAAATGAAACATTACCAAGGAGACAGGACCGGTTAGGAATGACCTGCAGGTATGATGAGCTGAAAATATCAACAGAAAATGAGAAAAACAGATAACTGGCATGTTTTAATCTGGATTAGCTATTCAATCTGTTCTTCCAGATTCCAGAGACCCAAAGCTGGAACCTTTTCCGGCTCAGGTGGGTCAAACCGGAGCAGAATCTGGAAACTCTGGATCCCGCTGATCCTGAAGCAGAGGTTGGTCCCAGACGGTGGCGCTGACTCAGCGTTCTGAGCCAGCAGCCGTTTCTCTGATCCATTAGCGGCGCTCCCTGGTGTCTGTTTGGGCACGGCATCAGGCGGCTGGCTCTTAATCTGCTGGATGTGAAACATTAACTCACATAGCACCCCCCCGCCATCTTCTCCTCTCACCCCTGACCAGCAAACAGTAGTAAACAGGGCAGCGCTGCTCCCTAATGGCCTGGAGGCCCCGGGCATCCTGTGATTGCTCTGATGGACTGATGTGTGTGGGTGGATGCTGTTACTCTACATGCAGCCGAGCAGCTTTACTGCCTCCATTCCGGCTGGGCTGGTTGATCTCAGGGAAAAAGCATCCTGGAATAACAGGAATATTAACTCTGGGTCACAGGAACGCCGCATGTTTCAGACTGTTAGTATTTATACAGCAAAGCGAAGCGAAATATAACCAAACTCAGTCCTCCACCTGCTTCAGAGAAATGAAACATCTGTTCACTAAAACCGCCTGCTTAGCTTTATTCAGGGACAGCTAACCTGCAGGTTCCCTGTGTTAGCCCAGAGCTAACCTTAGTGCTAACCATAGAGCTAACCTTAGTGCTAACCATAGAGCTAACCATTGAGCTAACCTTAGTGCTAACCATTGAGCTAACCTTAGTGCTAACCATAGAGCTAACCATTGAGCTAACCTTAATGCTAACCATTGAGCTAACCTTAGTGCTAACCATAGAGCTAACCATTGAGCTAACCTTAGTGCTAACCATTGAGCTAACCTTAGTGCTAACCATAGAGCTAATCATTGAGCTAACATTAGTGCTGACCAGCGGGCTAACCATAGAGCTAACCTTAGTGCTAACCATAGAGCTAACCTTAGTGCTAACCATAGAGCTAACCATAGTGCTGACCAGCAAGCTAACCTTAGTGCTAACCATAGTGCTAATCATTGAGCTAACATTAGTGCTAACCATAGAGCTAACCTTAGTGCTAAACATAGAGCTAACCTTAGTGCTAACCGTAGAGCTAACCTTAGTGCTAACCATAGAGCTAATCATTGAGCTAACTTTAGTGCTTTAGAGCTAACCATAGAACTATAGACCTAAACTGACAGCTAACCATAGAGCTAATCATTGAGCTAACATTAGTGCTATAGAGCTAAGCATAGAGCTATAGACCTAAACTGAGAGCTAACCTTAGTGCTGACCATAGAGCTAATCATTGAGCTAACTTTGGTGCTATAGAGCTAACCACAAAGCTACAGACTTAAACTGAGACCTAACCATAGAGCTATAGACCTAAACTGACAGCTAACCATAGAGCTAATCATTGAGCTAATATTAGTGCTATAGAGCTAAGCATAGAGCTATAGACTTAAACTGAGAGCTAACCATAGAGCTATAGACCTAAACTGACAGCTAACCATAGAGCTAATCATTGAGCTAACATTAGTGCTATAGAGCTAAGCATAGAGCTATAGACCTAAACTGAGAGCTAAGCATAGAGCTGACCATAGAGCTAATCATTGAGCTAACTTTGGTGCTATAGAGCTAACCATAGAGCTATATACCTAAACTGAGAGCTAACCTTAGTGCTGACCATAGAGCTAATCATTGAGCTAACTTTGGTGCTATAGAGCTAACCATAGAGCTATATACCTAAACTGAGAGCTAACCTTAGTGCTGACCATAGAGCTAATCATTGAGCTAACTTTGGTGCTATAGAGCTAACTACAGAGCTATAGACCTAAACTGAGAGCTAACCATAGAGCTAATCATTGAGCTAACATTAGTGCTATAGAGCTAACCCTAGAACTATAGACCTAAACTGAGAGCTAAGCATAGAGCTAACCTTAGTGCTAACCATAAAGCTAATCATTGAGCTAACATTGGTGCTATACAGCTAACCATAGAGCTATAGACCTAATCATAGAGCTAACATTAGTGCTGACCAGCGAGCTAACCTTAGTGCTAACCATAGAGCTAACCTTAGTGGTGACCAGCAAGCTAACCTTAGTGCTAACCATAGAGCTAACATTAGTACTGACCAGCGAGCTAACCTTAGTGCTAACCATAGAGCTAACCTTAGTGGTCACCAGCAAGCTAACCTTAGTGCTAACCATAGAGCTAACCATAGAGCTAACCTTTGTGCTAGCCATAGAGCTAATATTAGCTCTATCTCTTCTCAGAGATAGAGAGAGATAGAGCTCTGACTGAGGCGACATCAGAACATCTATACCTTACAGCATCCCAACACACACTGCCCCCATCAGGGGAACCAACCCACCCCCTGCATAAAGAACTTTCTCACACTTGAACATTTGGAGGAAGAACAACTTTAGTTCATGAAGGCCGTTCCCTGTTAGCTTAATCTATCTTCCTCTGGCCAGATGGATCTCCTCCAAACAGCAGTCCTCCCCTTCATGCCATGAAGGAGGCTGTGACTCCTTCTGATCTCTCGTTTAGAGCCTGTGAGGCTAAGAACAGACGTAGCTCAACATTTTTACTCCACACATTGAGAAGGACAACAGACCTGGGCCATAGATACTGAAACTGAAGAGTCACCTCCTGGTTTCTGAGCATAAACTGGACTTCTAGAAGAACCTAGGTCCTTCAGATGCTGCAGATCATTCTTCTATCAGTCTGCTGGGGAGATTCTGCTCTCTGCCTCCATCATCATCATCATCATCATCATCATCATCATCATCATCATCAGAGCTAATGACTGAAAAAGCTCAATCAGCTGATAAAGGGACACAGTTAAACATCAGAGGGTCTGTCTTCAGTCAGAGACGTCTCCAGACCGACCGCCACAGAAGATCCTTCCTGCCTATGGGTCTACATTTCATTTCCATCTGGGTCTAATAAAGAATTCATGAACTGGAATACTTTAATCCCCATCAGCCGTGTGTGTGGGTGTGGGTGTGCGTGTGTGTGTGTGTGTATGTGGGTGTGTGTGTGTGTGTGGGTGTGCGTGTGTGGGTGTAATGTGTGTGTGTGGGTGTGTGTGTGTGTGTAATGTG
>JAGKQL010000079.1:153467-190023 GCA_018398635.1 Cyprinodon brontotheroides
ATAGGTAGATCTATGGTTAGGGATGAACTGGTCATAGGTAGATCTATGGTTGGGGTGATGAACTAGGTGGTTAGGGATGAACTGGTCATAGGTAGATCTATGGTTAGGGATGAACTCAATAGTGTAGATCTATGGTTAGGGATGAACTGGTCATAGGTAGATCTATGGTTAGGGATGAACTGGTCATAGGTAGATCTATGGATTAGGGATGAACTGGTCATAGCCAGGTAGATCTATGGGTTAGGGATGAACTGGTCATAGGTAGATCTATGGTTAGGGATGAACTGGTCATAGGTAGATCTATGGTTAGGGATGAACTGGTCATAGGTAGATCTATGGGTTAGGGATGAACTGGTCATCAGGTAGATCTATGGTTAGGGATGAACTGGTCATAGGTAGATCTATGGTTAGGGATGAACTGGTCATAGGTAGATCTATGGTTAGGGATGAACTGGTCATAGGTAGATCTATGGTTAGGGATGAACTGGTCATAGGTAGATCTATGGTTAGGGATGAACTGGTCATAGGTAGGTTAGATGAACTGGTATAGGGGTTAGGGATGAACTGGTCATAGGTAGATCTATGGTTAGGGATGAACTGGTCATAGGTAGATCTATGGTTAGGGATGAACTGGTCATAGGTAGATCTATGGGTTAGGGATGAACTGGTCATAGGTAGATCTATGGTTAGGGATGAACTGGTCATAGGTAGATCTATGGTTAGGGATGAACTGGTCATAGGTAGACGGCGGTTAGGGATGAACTGGTCATAGGTTAGGGATGAACTGGTCATAGGTAGATCTATGGTTAGGGATGAACTGGTCATAGGTAGATCTATGGTTAGGGATGAACTGGTCATAGGTAGATCTATGGTTAGGGATGAACTGGTCATAGGTAGATCTATGGTTAGGGATGAACTGGTCATAGGTAGATCTATGGTTAGGGATGAACTGGTCATAGGTAGATCTATGGTTAGGGATGAACTGGTCATAGGTAGATCTATGGTTAGGGATGAACTGGTCATAGGTAGATCTATGGTTAGGGATGAACTGGTCATAGGTAGATCTATGGTTAGGGATGAACTGGTCATAGGTAGATCTATGGTTAGGGATGAACTGGTCATAGGTAGATCTATGGTTAGAGATGAACTGGTCATAGGTAGATCTATGGTTAGATGGATGAACTGGTCATAGGTAGATCTATGGTTAGGGATGAACTGGTCATAGGTAGATCTATGGTTAGTTTAGGGGAATGAACTGGTGAACTGGTCATAGGTAGATCTATGGTTAGGGATGAACTGGTCATAGGTAGATCTATGGTTAGGGATGAACTGGTCATAGGTAGATCTATGGTTAGGGATGAACTGGTCATAGGTAGATCTATGGTTAGGGATGAACTGGTCATAGGTAGATCTATGGTTAGGGATGAACTGGTCATAGGTAGATCTATGGTTAGGGATGAACTGGTCATAGGTAGATCTATGGTTATGGATGAACTGGATGATCTAACTGGTCATAGGTAGATAGATGGTTAGGGATGGAACTTGATCATAGGTATCTATGGTTAGGGATGAACTGGTCATAGGTAGATCTATGGTTAGGGATGAACTGGTCATAGGTAGATCTATGGTTAGGGATGAACTGGTCATAGGTAGATCTATGGTTAGGGATGAACTGGTCATAGGTAGATCTATGGTTAGGGATGAACTGGTCATAGGTAGATCTACTGGTCATAGGTAGTTATGGTTAGGGATGAACTGGTCATAGGTAGATCTATGGTTAGGGATGAACTGGTCAATAGGTAGATCTATGGTTAGGGATGAACTGGTCATAGGTAGATCTATGGTTAGGGATGAACTGGTCATAGGTAGATCTATGGTTAGGGATGAACTGGTCATAGGTAGATCTATGGTTAGGGATGAACTGGTCATAGGTAGATCTATGGTTAGGGATGAACTGGTCATAGGTAGATCTATGGTTAGGGATGAACTGGTCATAGGTAGATCTATGGTTAGAGATGAACTGGTCATAGGTAGATCTATGGTTAGGGATGAACTGGTCATAGGTAGATCTATGGTTAGAGATGTAACTGGTCATAGGTAGATCTATGTAGTTAGGGATGAACTGGTCATAGGTAGATCTATGGTTAGGGATGAACTGGTCATAGGTAGATCTATGGTTAGGGATGAACTGGTCATAGGTAGATCTATGGTTAGGGATGAACTGGTCATAGGTAGATCTATGGTTATGGGGGATGAACTGGTCATAGGTAGATCTATGGTTAGGGATGAACTGGTCATAGGTAGATCTATGGTTAGGGATGAACTGGTCATAGGTAGATCTATGGTTAGGGATGAACTGGTCATAGGTAGATCTATGGTTAGGGATGAACTGGTCATAGGTAGATCTATGGTTAGAGATGAACTGGTCATAGGTAGATCTATGGTTAGGGATGAACTGGTCATAGGTAGATCTATGGTTAGGGATGAACTGGTCATAGGTAGATCTATGGTTAGGGATGAACTGGTCATAGGTAGATCTATGGTTAGAGATGAACTGGTCATAGGTAGATCTATGGTTAGGGATGAACTGGTCATAGGTAGATCTATGGTTAGAGATGAACTGGTCATAGGTAGATCTATGGTTAGGGATGAACTGGTAATAGGTAGATCTATGGTTAGAGATGAACTGGTCATAGGTAGATCTATGGTTATGGATGAACTGGTCATAGGTAGATCTATGGTTAGGGATGAACTGGTCATAGGTAGATCTATGGTTAGGGATGAACTGGTCATAGGTAGATCTATGGTTAGGGATGAACTGGTCATAGGTAGATCTATGGTTAGGGATTGAACTCGGTCATAGGTAGATCTATGGTTAGGGATGAACTGGTCATAGGTAGATCTATGGTTAGGGATGAACTGGTCATAGGTAGATCTATGGTTAGGGATGAACTGGTCATAGGTAGATCTATGGTTAGAGATTAACTGGTCATAGGTAGATCTATGGTTAGGGATGAACTGGTCATAGGTAGAGTTAGAGTTAGGGATGAACTGGTCATAGGTAGATCTATGGTTAGGGATGAACTGGTCATAGGTAGATCTATGGTTAGAGATGAACTGGTCATAGGTAGATCTATGTTATGGATGAACTGGTCATAGGTAGATCTATAGGGTTAGATGATGAACTGGTCATAGGTAGATCTATATGGTTAGGGATGAACTGGTCATAGGTAGATCTATGGTTAGGGATGAACTGGTCATAGGTAGATCTATGGTTAGGGATGAACTGGTCATAGGTAGATCTATGATTTTTGAATAAAATGTGTTTTTAGAACCAATGAACTAACGTAGTTTGGACACTTGGCCATAAGACGTGATGAAGAGTTTCCATGACAGTCAACAGTCTCTCAGATAATTGCTGTTATGATGATAATCTCTGTGTTTGGAGGCGGGGCCTCTTATCTCACAGCTCTATGTTCTCCTGCTGACAGACATTTAGTAACGTACCTTACAATAATTAAAGTAGGAAAGCCAAATAACTGGACTTGTTGGGCTGAGTTTGGTCACTACCCAGAAGGAAAGGAGCAGAGGGTCTGTAAGGGGAACAGATTCCCTGTTCGTCAAAGGAAGGCGGCTCCTGGAGATCCTTAGATTTTATATCTCTGATAAAAGTATTATACTCTTCAGTCTGACCGTGTGCCAGGAGAAATAAAAGAGAAAAGCATTTAATAGGCAGTGCTTCTTGTCTGTCTGAAGGCGTTGTTGTAAAAGAGGCTGTTAGAGACAAACTGCTGCTACGATAAGCTGAACGTTTTGTTGATGCAATTGATCTTTTATCAAGGCAGGCGTGAGGTTTGGCCAAACAACGATCAGATAACATCATAAGCAGCTGCTACAGGGAAACATCTCTCTTCCTGTTCAACATTAGCACAAAGACCCCGCTGACATCTTCTATTGCAATAAACGGGAGCCCAGCATGAAGAAGGATGTGAAGGCCGAGCTTCTGAACGGTCAGTAAAATGAAAGTTCTGACAGGAGTCACTGTTTAACAGGGCGCTCATTATTAATGCCTGAACATGCTGCTTTAGGTTCTCATCAAGGCGGAGGAGGAAGGCATCTGGACTTCTCTGATTCTTAAAGACGTTTGGCCTCCAGAAAGCAGGGATAGAAAGAGGAATCAGCCATTCGTCCCTCTGACCTTACAGGACCAATGCTTCATCCTCCAAAGATCCAAATGACTGACATCCTTCAGTCATGGTGCCCTGGGTTATATGGAAGTGAAGGAAGCCCCGCCTTCTCTACATGTCAGCCCTCATTCATCCATCTCTATCTGGCTTCTTCCTGACCTTATCCACCATGGATGGCTTAATGGAAAGCAGTGACCATCGGTGAGGGACGAGAACCCGGACCCCAGAGTCCTCTCCCTCAGAGAGAGGGTGAGCTGGGTCATCAGGGAGGCGCTCAGACTAGAGCTGCTTCTCCTCCAGAGGAGTCAGCTGAGGAGGATCAGACACCTTTACCTGGTGGACACCTCCCTCTGAGGGGTTCCAGGGACATCCCACCAGGAGGAGGACCAGCAGGAGGACCAGGACACCATGGAAGGACAATGTCTCTCTGCTGCTCTGGGATCTCCTCAGGCTTCCCGAGGCAGGAGGAGTCTGGAGAGAGGGAGGTCTGGGAGTCTCTACTGATGCTGCCTTAAAGACCTGGTCCTGGATGAAGCAGAGGACGATAAACCAACCCCTATGGCCGTATCCTGGACCCTGGAACAGCAGACTGCTTTTTGAGAATGACAATCTGACCGCGCCCCCTCCATTGATTCATGGGGGCAAAGATGGCCCATTTGACCATCTGATGAAGTCTCAGGACTCAGTCACCGCCGTCAGGACTCAGTCACCGCCGTCAGGACACAGTCACCGCCGTCAGGACTCAGTCACCGCCGTCAGGACTCAGTCACCGCCGTCAGGACTCAGTCACCGCCGTCAGGACTCAGTCACCGCCGTCAGGACTCAGTCACCGCCGTCAGGACATAGTCACCGCCGTCAGGACTCAGTCACCGCCGTCAGGACATAGTCACCGCCGTCAGGACTCAGTCACCGCCGTCAGGACATAGTCACCGCCGTCAGGACTCAGTCACCGCCGTCAGGACACAGTCACCACCGTCAGGACTCAGTCACCGCCATCAGGGACCTCAGTCAACGCCAGCCAGGGACACAGTCACCGCCGCCAGGACCTGTCACCTTATCAGACTTTCTCCAGTCAACGCCGCAGAGACTAAAGAAGCCTTCAACAGCGGCCAGGGATACCAGTCACCTCCGGCCAGGACTCAGTCACCACCGCCATCGACTCAGTCAACGCCGCCAGACCTCAGTCACCGCCAGGACTCCAGTCACCGCCGTCAGGACTTCCAGTCACCGCCATCAGGACTCAGTCAACCACATAGACGAAGCTTCACCGCCGCCAGGGACTCAGTCACCGCCGGCCAGGACTCCAGTCACCGCCGGCCAGTGACACAGTCACCGCCTGCCAGACTCAGTCACAGCCGCCAGGACTCAAAGTCACCGCCTTCAGGGACTCAGCCCATTGTCAGGACTCAGTCACCGCCGTTGAAATCTCCAGTCACCACCGCCAGGCCCGCGTCAGTCACCGCCGTCAGGACTCAGTCACCGCCGTCAGGACTCAGTCACCGCCGTCAGGACTCAGTCACCGCCGTCAGGACTCAGTCACCGCCGTCAGGACTCAGTCACCGCCGTCAGGACTCAGTCACCGCCGTCAGGACTCAGTCACCGCCGTCAGGACTCAGTCACCGCCGTCAGGACTCAGTCACCGCCGTCAGGACTCAGTCACCGCCGTCAGGACTCAGTCACCGCCGTCAAGACACAGTTACCACCGTCAGGACTCAGTCACCGCCGTCAGGACTCAGTCACTGCCGTCAGGACTCAGTCACCGCCGTCAGGACACAGTCACCGCCGTCAGAACTCAGTCAACGCCGCCTGTCTCTCACTGTCTCTTACTGGACCAGAAGCCTGGAATCTACTCCATATCTCCTAATATGGACGTTGTTGTGGGCAACATGCAGGCTGGCTATGAGATAACTGATTACATTATTAGGAGGGGCTGATTGTTCTGATTCAGCTTTGATGTCAAATAGCTCCACATCATTCAGGGGCCGATTGGTGTGATGACAGGTAGGGGTCCCATTACGACCAAACAGCCTTGAAAGTTCAGAAGTAACTATATTAGTCTTTTTTTGTGGCTCAGTAAAAGGCCTTAAAAATACTTAGTAACACACAGAGAATACAGCGGACAGAGTGTTTGAACCCTAGCACACGGAAAGCAGAGGTCACGTAGCAATATTGGCTAAAACTAGTGACCTACATGTAGGATAACCTGTGAGCCAAGAGATCTGTGCAAAAACCTCTTTTTCCTGTTTAGATGTCAGAGATGCATTCAGGAACTAGACTTCAAACCCAATTAATCAACTTTATTGTCAAGTACGATTTACATTGCAATGGAGATTTCAGTTTCAGTTTTTCTTTCTGAACATAGATGGCTTCCTTTCAAACTCCTCACTACCAGAAATAAAACCTTGGGAAAGCGATAAGTGCTCAGTGGAGAAGGCGCCATATTTTAAGGTGGTTGAGGACAGTTAGAGTTACTGAGATCCAGAGATATCAGAGAGAAAAAAGAGCTTATATCAGACGTAGATAGACTGAACAGCACATTGTTCAGTGAAGTGAACAAAATACGTCTCACCAACAGCAGCAGTAGCTCCCTCTAGTGTTAAAGAAGAAACATGGCGGCTGTTAAAAAATCTACCAAGCTGATCAGTTCCTACTAGGGAAGGTTGGATCAGCTATGTAAGCAGAAAAGTTCATTAGTTGTTACGTTCCATCCATGCATCGACCCCCCGCTGTCAGAGAGAGTCTGTCTTTCACCTCCTGGGGTGTGAAGATATGAAGCGCCCCCCGCTGGCCTAGCATGGACCAAATAATGGGCTAATACTCCCAGAGTTTCCCAGGGAGACGCGTCCTGAGATTGTTGGCAACATGGCCGACTCTGTGCAGCATCCAGCGAAAGGAGATGAGTGTCTGCTGATTGTTTCGTTTTAAAACCCTCTGCTTCAGCACAGGAATGAAATGATGAGCTCATTAGACCTTGAATGGTCATTGGCTGGTCCTTGGCTTACCTTTGGCTGGTCCTTGAATGGCTGGTCCTTGAATGGTCATTGGCTGGCCCTTGGCTGGTCCTTGGCTGGTCCTTGAATGGTCCTTGGCTTGATTCCTTGGCTGGTCCTTGAATGGTCCTTGAGCTGGTCCTTTAATGGTCCTTGGCTGGTCCTTGAATGGTCCTTGGGCTTGAATGGTCCTTGAATGGCTGGTCCTTGAATGGGTCCTTTGACTGGTTTTTGGCTGGTCCTTGAATGGTCATTGGCTGGTCCTTGAATGGTCCTTTATTGGTCCTTGAATGGTCCTTAGCTGGTCCTTGAATGCTGGTCCTTGACTGGTCCTTGAATGGTTTTTGGCTGGTCTTGAATGGTCCTAAGCTGGTTCTTGAATGGTCCTTAAATGGCCTTTGCTTGGTTCTTGACTGGTCCTTGAATGGATTTTGGCTGGCCCTTGGCTGGTCCTTGAATGGTCATTGGCTGGTCCTTGGCTGACCTTTGGCTGGTCCTTGAATGGTCATTGGCTGGCCCTTGGCTGGTCCTTTGATGGTCCTTGAATGGCCATTGGTTGTTCCTTGCATTGCCCTTGGCTGGCTCTTGGCTGGTCCTTGAATAGTCCTTGGCTGGTCTTTGAATGGTTCTTTATTGGTCCTTGAATGGTCCTTGGCTAGTCTTTCAATGGTCCTTGGCTGGTCCTTGAATGGTCATTGGCTCATCCTTGGCTTACCTTTGGCTGGTCCTTGGCTGGTCCTTGAATGGTCATTGGCTGGCCCTTGGCTGGTCCTTGGCTGGTCATTGAATGGCCCTTGCTTGGATTCTTGGCTGGTCCTTGAATGGTCATTGGCTGGTCCTTGGCTGGTCCTTGGCTGGTCCTTGAATGGTCCTGACTGGTTTTTGGCTGTTCCTTGAATGGTCCTTGAATGGTCCTTGGCTGGTCCTTGAATGGTCCTTGGCTGGTCCTTGGCTGGTCCTTGAATGGTCCTTGGCTGGTCCTTGGAGCTGGTCCTTGGCTGGTCCTTGAATGGTCCTTGGCTGGTCCTTGGCTGGTCCTTGAATGGTCCTTGGCTGGTCCTTGGCTGGTCCTTGGCTGGTCCTTGAATGGCCCTTGGTTGGTCCTTGAATGGTCCTTGGCTGGTCCTTGGCTGGTCCTTGAATGGTCCTTGGCTGGTCCTTGAATGGTCCTTGATTGGTCCTTGGCTGGTCCTTGGCTGGTCCTTGAATGGTCCTTGGCTGGTCCTTGAATGGTCCTTGGCTGGTCCTTGGCTGGCCCTTGGCTGGTCCTTGAATGGTCCTTGGCTGGTCCTTGGCTGGTCCTTGAATGGTCCTTGAATGGTCCTTGGCTGGTCCTTGAATGGTCCTTGGCTGGTCCTTGAATGGTCCTTGGCTGGTCCTTGGCTGGTCCTTGGCTGGTCCTTGGCTGGTCCTTGGCTGGTCCTTGGCTGGTCCTTGGCTGGTCCTTGGCTGGTCTTCCTTGGCTGGTCCTTGGCTGGTCCTTGGCTGGTCCTTGAATGGTCCTTGGCTGGTCCTTGGCTGGTCCTTGGCTGGTCCTTGAATGGTCCTTGAATGGTCCTTGGCTGGTCCTTGGTTGGTCCTTGGCTGGTCCTTGGCTGGTCCTTGGCTGGTCCTTGAATGGTCCTTGGCTGGTCCTTGGCTGGTCCTTTGGCTGGTCCTTGGCTTGGTCCTTGGCTGGTCCTTGGCTGGTCTTTGGCTGGTCCTTGGCTGGTCCTTGAATGGTCCTTGGCTGGTCCTTGGCTGGTCCTTGGCTGGTCCTTGGCTGGTCCTTGGCTGGTCCTTGGCTGGTCCTTGGCTGGTCCTTGGCTGGTCCTTGAATGGTCCTTGGTTGGTCTTTTGAATGGTCCTTGGCTGGTCCTTGAATGGTCCTTGGCTGGTCCTTGGCTGGTCCTTGGCTGGTCCTTGGCTGGTCCTTGAATGGTCCTTGGCTGGTCCTTGGCTGGTCCTTGGCTGGTCCTTGAATGGTCCTTGGCTGGTCCTTGACTGGTCCTTGGCTGGTCCTTGGCTGGTCCTTGGCTGGTCCCTTGAATGGTCCTTGGCTGGTCCTTGGCTGGTCCTTGAATGGTCCTTGAATGGTCCTTGGCTGGTCCTTGAATGGTCCTTGGCTGGTCCTTGGCTGGTCCTTGGCTGGTCCTTGGCTGGTCCTTGGCTGGTCCTTGAATGGTCCTTGGCTGGTCCTTTGGCTTGGCTGGTCTTTGCTGGTCCTTGAATGGTCCTTGGCTGGTCCTTGGCTGGTCCTTAAATGCTGGTCCTTGGCTGGTCCTTGGCTGGTCCTTCTTGGCTGGTCCTTGAATGGTCCTTGGCTGGTCCTTGGCTGGTCCTTGAATGGTCCTTGGCTGGTCTCTTGGCTGGTCCTTGAATGGTCCTTGGCTGGTCCTTGGCTGGTCCTTGGCTGGTCCTTGGCTGGTCCTTGAATGGTCCTTGGCTGGTCCTTGGCTGGTCCTTGAATGGTCCTTGGCTGGTCCTTGGCTGGTCCTTGGCTGGTCCTTGAATGGTCCTTGGCTGGTCCTTGGCTGGTCCTTGAATGGTCCTTGGCTGGTCCTTGGCTGGTCCTTGGCTGGTCCTTGAATGGTCCTTGGCTGGTTCTTCCTTGGCTGGTCCTTGAATGGTCCTTGGCTGGTCCTTGGCTGGTCCTTGACTGGTCCTTGAATGGCCCTTGGCTGGTCCTTGGCTGGTCCTTGGCTGGTCATTGACTGGTCCTTGGCTGGTCCTTGGCTGGTCCTTGAATGGTCCTTGGCTGGCTTGGCTGGTCCTTGGCTGGTCCTTGGCTGGTCCTTGGCTGGTCCTTGAATGGTCCTTGGCTGGTCCTTGGCTGGTCCTTGGCTGGTCCTTGGCTGGTCCTTGAATGGTCCTTGGCTGGTCCTTGGCTGGTCCTTGAATGGTTGGCCTTTGCTGGTCCTTGGCTGGTCCTTGAATGGTCCTTGGCTGGCCCTTGGCTGGTCCTTGAATGGTCATTGGCTGGTCCTTGGCTGGTCCTTGGCTGGTCCTTGGCTGGTCCTTGGCTGGTCCTTGGCTGGTCCTTTGGCTGGTCCTTGGCTGGTCCTTGAATGGTCCTTGGTTGGCCCTTGGCTGGTCCTTGGCTGGTCCTTGAATGGTCCTTGGCTGGTCCTTGAATGGTCCTTGGCTGGTCCTTGAATGGTCCTTGGCTGCTTGATGGTCCTTGGCTGGTCCCTTTGGCTGGTCCTTGGCTGGTCCTTGAATGGTCCTTGGCTGGGTCTTTGGCTGGTCCTTGGCTGGTCCTTGGCTGGTCCTTGGCTGGTCCTTGGCTGGTCCTTGGCTGGTCCTTGGCTGGTCCTTGAATACCCTTGGCTGGTCCTTGGCTGGTCCTTGAATGGTCATTGGCTGGTCCTTGGCTGGTCCTTGGCTGGTCCTTGAATGGTCCTTGAATTGGTTCCTTGACTGGTCCTTGGCTGGTCCTTGGCTGGTCCTTGGCTGGTCCTTGAATGGTCCTTGGCTGGTTCTTGGCTGTCCTTGGCTGGTCCTTGACTGGTCCTTGGCTGGTCCTTGGCTGGTCCTTGGCTGGTCCTTGGCTGGTCCTTGAATGCCCTTGGCTGGTCCTTGATTGGTCATTGGCTGGTCCTTGGCTGGTCCTTGGCTGGTCCTTGGCTGGTCCTTGAATGGTCCTTGGCTGGTCCTTGAATGGTTCTTGGCTGGTCCTTGAATGGTCCTTGGCTGGTCCTTGAATGGTCCTTGGCTGGTCCTTGGCTGGTCCTTGAATGGTCCTTGGCTGGTCCTTGCTGGTCCTTGGCTGGTCCTTGGCTGGTCCTTTGGGTCCTTGGCTGGTCCTTGGCTGGTCCTTGAATGGTCCTTGGCTGGTCCTTGGCTGGTCCTTGGCTGGTCCTTGAATGGTCCCTTGGCTGGTCCTTGGCTGGTCCTTGGCTGGTCCTTGGTTGGTCCTTGAATGGTCCTTGGCTGGCCCTTGATTGGTCCTTGAATGACCCTTGGTCCTTGGCTGGTCCTTGAATGGTCCTTGGCTGGTCCTTGAATGGTCCTTTATTGGTCCTTGGCTGGTCCTTGGCTGGTCCTTGAATGGTCCTTGGCTGGTCCTTGCTGGTCCTTGGCTGGTCCTTGAATGGTCCCTTTGGCTGGTCCTTGGCTGGTCCTTGAATGGTCATTGGCTGGTCCTTGGCTGGTCCTTGGCTGGTCCTTGGCCCTTGTTGGTTTTGGCTGGTCCTTGAATGGTCCTTGCTGCTCCTTGGCTGGTCCTTGAATGGTCCTTGAATGGTCCTTGGCTGGTCCTTGAATGGTCCTTGAATGGTCCTTGGCTGGTCCTTGGCTGGTCCTTGAATGGTCCTTGAATGGTCCTTGGCTGGTCCTTGGCTGGTCCTTGGCTGGTCCTTGGCTGGTCCTTGGCTGGTCCTTGAATGGTCCTTGGCTGGTCCTTGCTGGCCCTTGGCTGGTCCTTGGCTGGTCCTTGAATGGTCCTTGGCTGGTCTTTGACTGGTTCTTTGCTGGTCCTTGAATGGTCCTTGGCTGGTCCTTCAATGGTCCTTGGCTGGTCCTTGAATGGTCATTGGCTGGTCCTTGGCTTACCCTTGGCTGGTCCTTGGCTGGTCCTTGAATGGTCCTTGGCTGGCCCTTGGCTGGTCCTTGGCTGGTCCTTGAATGGCCATTGGCTGGTCCTTGAATGGTCCTTGGATGAATGGTCCTTGACCTGGTCCTTGGCTGGTCCTTGACTGGTCCTTGGCTGGTCCTTGGCTGGTCCTTGGCTGGTCCTTGAATGGTCCTTGGCTGGTCCTTGGCTGGTCCTTGGCTGGTCCTTGAATGGTCCTTGGCTGGTCCTTGGCTGGTCCTTGGCTGGTCCTTGGCTGGTCCTTGGCTGGTCCTTGGCTGGTCCTTGGCTGGTCCTTGAATGGTTCCTTGGCTGGTCCTTGAATGGTCCTTGGCTGGTCCTTGGTCTGGTCCTTGCTTGGTCCTTGGCTGGTCCTTGGCTGGTCCTTGGCTGGTCCTTGGCTGGTCCTTGGCTGGTCCTTGGCTGGTCCTTGAATGGTCCTTGGCTGGTCCTTGGCTGGTCCTTGAATGGTCCTTGGCTGGTTCTTGGCTGGTCCTTGGCTGGTCCTTGAATGGTCCTTGGCTGGTCCTTGGCTGGCCCTTGGCTGGTCCTTGAATGGTCCTTGGCTGGTCCTTGGCTGGTCCTTTGCTGGTCCTTGAATGGTCCTTTGCTGGTCCTTGAATGGTCCTTGGCTGGTCCTTGGTTGGTCCTTGAATGGTCCTTGGCTGGTCCTTGGCTGGTCCTTGGCTGGTCCTTTGGCTGGTCCTTGGCTGGTCCTTGGCTGGTCATTGGCTGGTCCTTGAATGGGTCCTTGGCTGGTCCTTGGCTGGTTCTTGATTGGTCCTTGGCTGCCTCCTTTGCTTTGGTCCTTGGCTGGTCCTTGAATGGTCCTTGGCTGGTCCTTGGCTGGTCCTTGGCTGGTCCTTGGCATGGTTCCTTTGCTGGTCCTTGAATGGTCACTTGGCTGGTCCTTGGCTGGTTCTTGGCTGGTCCTTGAATGGTCCTTGACTGGTCTTTGGCTGGTCCTTGAATGGTCCTTGACTGGTTCTTGGCTGGTCCTTGGCTGGTCCTTGGCTGGTCCTTGTGCTGGTCCTTGGCTGGTCCTTGGCTGGTCCTTGGCTGGTCCTTGGCTGGCCCTTGGCTGGGTCCTTGGCCTGGTCCTTGGCTGGTCCTTGGCTGGTCCTTGAATGGTCCTTGGCTGGTTCTTGACTGGTCCTTGCTTCTGGTCCTTGGCTGGTTCTTGGCTGGTCCTTGGCTGGTCCTTGAATGGTCCTTGGCTGGTCCTTGGCTGGTCCTTGGCTGGTCCTTGAATGGTCCTTGCTTGTTCCTTGGCTGGTCCTTGAATTGTCCTTGGCTGGTCCTTGGCTGGTCCTTGGCTGGTCCTTGGTTGGTCCTTGGCTGGTCCTTGGCTGTGTCTTGGCTGGTCCTTGGCTGGTCCTTGAATTGGTCCTTGGCTGGTCCTTGGCTGGTCCTTGGCTGGTCCTTGGCTGGTCCTTGGCTGGTCCTTGGCTGGTCCTTTGACTGGTCTGGTCCTTGGCTGGTCCTTTCCTTGGTCCTTGGCTGGTCCTTGGCTGGTCCTTGGCTGGTCCTTGGCTGGTCCTTGGCTGGTCCTTGGCTTGGTCCTTGAATGGTCCTTGGTTGGTCCTGGTCTAATGGCCCTTGGCTGGTTCTTGGCTGGTCCTTAGCTGGTCCTTGGCTGGTCCTTGGCTGGTCCTTGAATGGTCCTTGGCTGGTTCTTGGCTGGTCCTTGGCTGGTCCTTGGCTGGTCCTTGGCTGGTCCTTGAATGGTCCTTCGAATGGGTCCTCTTGGCTGGTCCTTGGCTGGTCCTTGAATGTCCTTCCTTGGCTGGATCCTTGGCTGGTCCTTGGAATGGTCCTTGGCTGGTCCTTGGCTGGTCCCTTGCTGGCCCTTGGCTGGTCCTTGGCTGGTCCTTTGGCTGGTCCTTGGCTGGTCCTTGGCTGGTCCTTGATGGTCCTTGGCTGGTCCTTGGCTGGTCATTGAATGGTCCTTGCTTGGTCCTTGGCTGGTCCTTGAATGGGTCCTTGGCTGGTCCTTGGCTGGTCCTTGGCTGGTCCTTGGCTGGTTCCTTGACTGGTCCTTGGCTGGTCCTTGGCTGGTCCTTGGCTGGTCCTTGGCTGGTCCTTGGCTGGTCCTTGGAATGGTCCTTGGCTGGTCCTTGACTGGTCCTTGGCTGGTCCTTGGCTGGTCCTTGAATGGTCCTTGGTTGGTCCTTGGCTGGTCCTTGGCTGGTCCTTGGCTGGTCCTTGAATGGTCCTTGGCTGGTCCTTGACTGGTCCTTGGAATGGTCCTTGGCTGGTCCTTGAATGGTCCTTGGCTGGTCCTTGGCTGGTCCTAGCGGTCCTGGTCCTTGGCTGGTCCTTGGCTGGCCCTTGGCTGGTCCTTGGTTGGTCCTTGGCTGGTCCTTGGCTGGTCCTTGCCTGGTCCTTAGCTGGTCCTTGGCTGGTCCTTGGCTGGTCCTTGGCTGGTCCTTGAATGGTCCTTGGCTGGTCCTTTGCGCTGGTCTTTGGCTGGTCCTTGGCTGGTCCTTGGCTTGGTTTGGCTGGTCCTTGGCTGGTGCCTTTGAGTTTGGTCCTTGGCTGGTCATTAAATTGGCTTGGCTCCTTGGCTGGTCCTTGTCTTGGTCCTTGCTTGGTCCTTGGCTGGTCCTTGGCTTGTCCTTGAATGGCATTTGGTTGGTCCTTGAATGGTCCTTGGCTGGTCCTTGAATGGTCCTTGGCTGGTCCTTTGAATGGTCCTTGGCTGGTCCTTGGCTCAGTCTTTTGCTGGGTCTTGGCTGGTCCTTGCCTGGTCCTTGGCTGGTCCTTGGCTGGTCCTTGGCTGGTCCTTGGCTGGTCCTTGGCTGGTCCTTGTATTGTCCTTGGCTGGTTCTTGGCTGGTCCTTGAATGGTCCTTGGTTGCTGGTCCCTTGGCTGGTCCTTGAATGGTCCTTGCTTGGTCATTGGCTGGTCCTTGAATGGTCCTTGGCTTGGTCCTTGGCTGGTCCTTGGCTGGCCCTTGGCTGGTCCTTGGCTGGTCCTTGAATGGCCCTGCTTGGCTAATGGTCCTTGGCTGGTCCTTGATGGTCCTTGGCTGGTCCTTGGCTGGTCCTTGGCTTGTCCTTGGCTGCTCAGTCTTTGCTGGTCCTTGGCTGGTCCTTGGCTGGTCCTTGGCTGGTCCTTGGCTGGTCCTTGGCTGGTTCTTGGCTGGTCCTTGGCTGGTCCTTGGCTGGTCCTTGGCTGGGTCCTTGGCTGGTCCTTGGCTGACACCTTGAATGGTCCTTTTGAATTGGTCACTTGGCTGGTCCTTGGTTGGTCCTTGGCTGGTCCTTGGCTGGTACTTGGCTTGGTCCTTGCTTGGTCCTTGGCTGGTCCTTGGCTGGTCCTTATATTGTCCTTGGCTGGTCCTTGGCTGGTCTTTGCTGGTCCTTAGGCTGGTCCTTGGCTGGTTCTTGGCTTGTCCTTGGCTGGTCCTTGGCTGCTCCTTGGTTTGTCCTTTGCTGGTCCTGGCTGGTCCTTGGCTGGTCCTTACCTTGGTCCTTGGCTGGTGCTTGGTTGGTCCTTGGCTGGTCCTTGGCTGGTCCTTGGCTGGTCTTGGCTTGGTCCTTGGCTGGTCCTTGATGGGTCCTTGGCTGGTTCCTTGGCTGGTCCTTTGCTGGTCCTTGAAGGGTCCTTGGTTGGTTCCTTTTTACCTGGTCCTTGGCTGGATCCTTGGCTGGTCCTTAGAATGGTCTTTGGCTGGTCCTTTGCTGGTCCTTGATGGGTCCTTGTTCCTTGGCTTGTCCCTAAAGCTTACCTTGGCTGGTCCTTGGCTGGTCCTTGGCTGGTCCTTGGCTGGTCTCTGGCTGGTTCTTGGCTGGTCCTTTGGCTGGTCTTGGCTGGTCCTTGGCTGGTCCTTGGTTTGTCCTTGGCTGGTCCTTGGCTGGTCTTGGCTGGTCCTGGCTGGTTCTTACTGGTCTTGCTTGGATGGTCCCTTGGCTGGGTCTCCCAGCTGGTCCTTGGCTGGTCCTTGGCCAGTCTTGCTTGGTCCTTATTGGCCCTTGGCTTGGTCCTTGGCTGGTCCTTGCCTGGTCCTTGTTGGTCCTTGGTTGGCCTTGGCTGGTCCTTGACTGGTCCTTGGCTGAATCTTGGCTGGTCCTTGGCTGGTCCTTGACTGGTCCTTGGATTGGTCCTTGGCTGGTCCTTGGCTGGTCCTTGGTTGGTCCTTTTGAATGGTCCTTGGCTGGTCCTTGGCTGGTCCTTGACTGGTCCTTGAATGGTCCTTGGCTGGTCCTTGACTGGTCCTTGGCTGGTCCTTGGCTGGTCCTTGGCTGGTCCTTGAATGGTCCTTGGCTGGTCCTTGGCTGGTCCTTGGCTGGTCCTTGGGTTGGTCCTTGGCTGGTCCTTGGCTGGTCCTTTGTTGGTCCTTGGCTGGTCCTTGAATGGTCCTTGGCTGGTCCTTGGCTGGTCCTGGGATGGTCCTTGGCTGGTCCTGGCTGGCTTGGATGGCTTGGCTTGGCTGGTCCTTGGCTGGTCCTTGGCTGGTCCTTGAATGGTCCTTGGCTGGTCCTTGGCTGGTCCTTGGATGGTCCTTGAATGGTCCTTGGCTGGTCCTTGGCTGGTCCTTGGCTGGTCCTTGAATGGTCATTGGCTGGTCCTTAGCTGGTCCTTGGCTGGTCTCTTGGCTGGTCCTTGAATGGTCCTTGGCTGGTCCTTGGATGGTCTTGGCTGGTCCTTGACTGGTCCTTGGCTGGCTCCTTGGCTGATCCTGACTGGTCCTTGGCTGGTCCTTGGCCTGGTCCTCTTGGCTGGTCCTTGGCTGGTCCTTGGCTGGTCCTTGAATGGTCCTTGGCTGGTCCTTGGCTGGTCCTTGGCTGGTCCTTGGTTGGTCCTTGGCTGGTCCTTGGCTGGTCTTTGATTGGTCCTTGGCTGGTCTTTGACTGGTCCTTGGCTGGTCCTTGAATGGTCCTTGGCTGGTCCTTGCTGGCTTTGGTCCTTGGCTGGTCCTTGGCTGGTCCTTGGCTGGTCCTTGGATGGTCCTTGGCTGGTTCTTGGCTGGTCCTTGGCTGGTCCTTGAATGGTCCTTGGCTGGTTCTTGCTGGCTGGTCCTTGGCATGGTCCTTGGCTGGTCCTTGGCTGGTCCTTGAATGGTCCTTGGATGGTCCTTGGCTGGTCCTTGAATGGTCCTTGGCTGGTCCTTGACTGGTCCTTGGCTGGTCCTTGGCTGGTCCTTGGATGGTCCTTGAATGGTCCTTTGTTGAATGGTCCTTGGCTGGTCCTTGGCTGGTCCTTGAATGTTCTGGCCTTTGCTGGTCCTTGAATGGTCCTTGACTATGGTGGTCTTGAATGGTCCTTGGCTGGTCCTTGGCTGGTCCTTGACTGGTCCTTGGCTGGTCCTTGGCTGGTCCTTTAAATGGCCCTTGGCTGGTCCTTGACTGGTCCTTATCTGGTCCTTGACTGGTCCTGGTCCTTGGCTGGTCCTTGCTGGTTCTTGGATGGTCCTTGAATGGTCCTTGGTTGGTCCTTGCATCGCTTGGTCCTTGAATGGTCCTTGAATGGTCCTTGGCTGGGTCCTTGCTTTAGGTCCTTGGCTGGTCCTTGACTGGTCCTTGGCTGGTCCTTGGCTGGTCCTTGGCTGGTCCTTGGCTGGTCCTTGACTGGTCCTTGGCTGGTCCTTGGCTAGTTTTGACTGGTCCTTTAATCTGGTCCTTGAATGGTCCTTGGCCTGGTCCTTGGCTGGTCCTTGACTGGTCTTTGAATGGTCCTTGATGGTCCTTGGATGTTCTTGGCTGGTTCCTTGGGTATGGCCCTTGGCTGGCCTTGAATGGTCCTTGAGGAACTGGTCCTTGGCTGGTCCTTGGCTGGTCCTTGAAGATGGTCCTTGCCACGATGGTCCTTGGCTGGTCCCTCGGCTGGTCCTTTGAATGGTCCTTGGCTGGTCCTTGGCTGGTCCTTGGATGGTCCCTGGCTGGTCCTTGGCTGGTCCTTGGATGGTCCTTGGCTGGATCCTTGAATGGTCCTTGGCTGGTCCTTGAATGGTCCTTGGCTGGTCTTGGCTGGTCCTTGGCTGGTCCTTGGCTGGTCCTTGGATGGTCCTTGAATGGTCCTTGGCTGGTCCTTGGCTAGTCCTTGAATGGTCCTTGGATGGTCCTTGGCTGGTCCTTGGTGGTCCTTGGTCCTTGGCTGGTCCTTGAATGGTCCTTGGCTGGTCCTTGAATGGTCCTTGGCTGGTCCTTGGCTGGTCTTTGACTGGTCCTTGAATGGTCCTTGGCTGGTCCTTGGCTGGTCCTTGGCTGGTCCTTGAATGGTCCTTGGCTGGTCCTTGATTGGTCCTTGGCTGGTCCTGTGGCTGGTCCTTGGCTGGCTTGGCTGGTCCTTGGCTGGTCCTTGACTGGTCCTTGGCTGGTCCTTGCTTGGCTGGTCCTTGGCTGGTCCTTGGCTGGTCCTTGGCTGGTCCTAGGCTGGTCCTTGAGCTGGTCTTGATTGCGGCTGGTCCTTGCAGCTAGTGGTCCTTGGCTGGTCCTTGGCTGGTCCTTGGCTGGTCCTTGGCTGGTTCTTAGCTGGTCCTTGAATGGTCCTTGACTGGTCCTTGACTGGTCCTTGGCTGGCCTTGAATGGTCCTTGGCTGGTCCTTGGATGGTCCTTGGATGGTCCTTGAATGGTCCTTGAATGGTCCTTGGCTGGTCCTTGAATGGTCCTTGGCTGGTCCTTGGATGGTCCTTGGCTGGTCATTGGATGGTCCTTGGCTGGTCCTTGGATGGTCCTTGGCTGGTCCTTGGTTGGTCCTTGGATGGTCCTTGGCTGGTCCTTGGCTGGTCCTTGGCTGGTCCTTGGATGGTCCTTGGCTGGTCCTTGGTTGGTCCTTGGCTGGTCCTTGGATGGTCCTTGGCTGGTCCTTGGTTGGTCCTTGGATGGTCCTTGGATGGTCCTTGGCTGGTCCTTGGCTGGTCCTTGAATGGTCCTTGAATGGTCCCCTACAATTCCTTTTTAAACATCAATCTTTGTTCTAAAACATTCTTTCTGTCGTGATTTGTGGACATTGAGATCTAAAGAGAAGCGCCATCTGCTGGTCAGACCCTGTAATTCGGTTACAAGGTCCCAGGCTGATGCCAGAGGGGGGGTCCTGCAGTTGGTCTGGAACAGTGGTCATTGGCTGGTACTAGAAGTTGCAGGGAAGATGGCGGCCATTCAGCCGGCAGTTGATTGGGAGCGGCCATGTTTAATGGCTGCTGCTGTATCTGGGAAAATGCAGAAAACTACTGAGAGGTGTTTTAAATCTAGATTAAAGGTCTATAGATTTTCTTTCTTAGATTGGTCTTTGCTGGAGCTTTCTAAAGATCATTAAAGTTTTCAGTCATTTTATTATCGATCATTCTCTTTCAGGTGTGAAGCAGCTGCAGGCCTCTGCAGCTTCAGGTTCTTTCAGCCGTGCAGAAGAGGAGCAGCTGGTGCTTCGGCTGCGTTCACAGGTACGTCTGCGACCTGAGGAACAGTTCCAGATGTCGAGTTCTGACTCGGCTCTGACCTTAGAATGCGATGACTGGACCCGGTCCGAACGCGCCGACTGTTCCTGGAACCATCCTGGGTAGTAAGCGTGTCGCTGCCTTTTGCAGGTGGAGGAGCTGGAGGAGAAGCTGTTGGATCAGACCCAGGAGGTGGAGAGACTTCGCTCTGAACTGGTACGGGCCCATTGGACCGACTGGGAGACTGGGAGGCCGTCCTTAGAGTCCCACAGCTACTGGACCTAAACCAGAACCTCAAAGTTCTGACCCGGCTGGGTTTTACTTTTAACGCTAGAGCTCCCACTGGCCGTCATTTTCCCATGATGATGTCATCACCTGAGATGGTCCTAGTGTGCGATATAAACCCATTATGGAAATTTAAACCTTAGAAAATAATCTAAGATATTATTTTCAAAGGCTTTATTGTAAGCTATTTTAATTTGTGTTCTAAATTTGTATTAAAATAAATTAAGTTTTAAATTAGAATTTTTTTGACATAAATCGATTGATTCCGCCCAAACAAAGCAGATCACTTTTTCACATTTTCACAACTTTTTACCAGTTCAAGGATAAAATCCCTTCAAGCTCCTGAACCAAACCAACTGGTTTATAGCTGATATTTCCAGTAGATCATAAATTTCAGCCTCCTTCATGTCGGAACTTTAACAGAATCCTTTCTGATCATCTGATCAAACACCTCAGCCTCCCTGTGTGGTTAGACTGGAGCACGGACTCTGGTTTGGCTTCAGGTGGATGTGGACCGGCTGAGGTGTGGGCGGTGCTTGAACAAAAGTTTCACTATTTTCTGCTACGTCTGCGTTGGTTGATCATCCTCGGACCCGCTGTCAGAATCGGAGCCTCTTCCTCCTCATCGTTCCCTCCCCCTCCGCCCGAATCGCTATCATCAATATTTTGAAGCATTTTTAAAGCCTGTTTCGCTGTTAGATTTCCTCTAAAAGCCATTTTTCTATATTAGCTAAAGAGTTCTAGGTTGACTGTTGGTTGCTAGGCAACGGTAGCGAACGTCAATCAACCGCGGGAAGAATTTACAATGCAGCTAATAGAGCCATAAAAATGACGACTGTGGAGGATCGAGGTAGAATTAACCATATTTATTTTTTACATTTTAATTTTATTAAAAAATATATAAAATGAAGGAAATATAGAAACAGGAAAAGTCAGTTAACATGAGCAACATAAGATTAGTTTTAAATGCGTTTCTTTCCCTTTAAAATCTCAGAACTGTCAAAATGGCGGCTGTGGGAGTTCCAGTGTTAGAAAGTGTGTTTTAGCAGAAATGTCTGATGTAAACGTTCGGTTCTGGTTTCACTTCTTAATTCTGTCAGTTTAAAACCACGGCGTCCACCTGTCCTGCAGGGGGCGACGGACCTGGAGAAGCAGCTGGAGCGGCTGCTGGTGGAGAACGAGCGTCTGAAGCAGGAGCTAAAGTCATGCAGGGGTTCCGAGGGTCAGAAGCTCGACGCCGCGGCCGACAGCTGCAGCCGCTGCCCCCACGCTCAGGTGAGCTTCCAGGTGGGCGTGGTTCTGATGGACAGCGCCTCGCCTTCAGCCTTTCACATTTAGTCGGTTTGAGTTAGCAGCTCCAGGAGAGTCTGAGCCCCCTACCCATGTGTCTGTGCTGCAGGAGGTGGAGGCCCTGCGCAAGGAGGTGTCGCGCTGGGAGAGCCGAGCCCAGCAGAGGGAGCAGCGGCTGGCGGAGGTAGAGGAGGAGCTGAAGGAGAAGAGCTGCAGGCTGGAGGCTCTGCAGCAACAGCTGGACGAGTCCAGGAGAAGACGGACCGACAGCGAGCGCCAGCTCCATCTCCGTCTGCAGGAATGTGAGGATGAGCTGGTCAGACGTGCAGCGGCGCCCTCTAGAGTCAAGGTGAGGAAAAGCAGGTCAGGGAAACGGGGATGAAACTGTTAGAATCCAGCAACTGATGAAGCCGCTTCTGTTCTCCCTCAGTTTGTGACCCAGACGGTGGAGGTGGAGTCGGCAGACTCTCAGAAAGCTCTGGTCGACATGCAGGTGAAGAACGGCGCCCTGCAGGAGCAGCTGTCTGCGCAGAAGCAGCTGCTGCGGGAGCTGGAGACGCAGCTGCACGAGTCCCAGCGGACCTGCACTCAGCTGCGGACTCAGGTGAGTTCAGGGACGCACCTGCAGCTCTGCCTCCGTCAGAAACATGCAGCCTTCCTGGGGTGGGTTGGTGAGCGATAAACAGGAAGGCTGCAGGTGTGACTTCACCTTTAGGTTGATATGAAGGATCCGACCAGGTTCAGGTGATCTGATCTTGTTTTATTTTTCTACACTGGTTCGGCTGCAGCTCCATCTCTGTGACCTTTTATCCCAGACTGTCAACAATGGAAAGAGCCGCTGGGATCCCAGGTTGTCCAAGGTTGGACCCCCCTTTTGGGTCAGGCTCCAAAGCTCCCTGATCAACCTAAAGCTATGACTCTGTCATTCTGATCAGTTATTATCTACAACCAGAAATATGGATCATCTAAGTAACCTTGAGTGCATTTCGGGTTTTACCGACACGCCTTTCAATCTGTTTTTATTTAGTTCTTTCAAACATTAATTTACAAAAGAAAAAAATACTTTTCTAAAGGATCTATTGAGTGTTACATAAAGATGATACTTCTTCATATTCTCCAAAAAATAAATGACATCTTAAAATGTGTCTTTAATTGGATCAATATCGGTTCATTAAAAGTGTTTTTGATTTTTTTTCCTTTGGGGAAGCTCTGGACTCTGACCAGTCAGTCAGGAAACCATTACAGTAGATAAACCAGAGTTTAGTGTCGACGTTTGTTAGATTCAGCTGTTTAGAAAACCTGTTTGTGTTTTTACGTCTTCTTCATGTTAGCATAGAAACTTTGCATTAGTTACTGCCGCGGTTCTCAAAGTGTGTGGCGCGACCCACTGGTGGGGAATTGAGACGTGACAGGTGGGGCGCGCCAAGTTCCGGTGTGTGCGTGTGTGTGTGTGTGTGTGTGTGTGTGGTGTGTGTGTGTGTGTGTGAGACTATAAATGTAGAACGTGTGAGAGCAAACTGTCCTTATAGCTGTATGTTGCCGCTTTTAGACCAATCAAACCCACAAAGTAATCATTACTAGCCTACATGCAGTCTAATTAAAAGAACATTAGAAAAATTTCACCTGGAACTGAAGTGCCAAAATAATGATTGACGTGACGTCGGCATATTATTTGTAACGGAATAAACTTTCGCTACCTCCAGTGTTGCCAACTCAGAGACTTTGCTATATTTCAGACCCCTCCAACGACTCTTATCAAAAAGCCTACTTAGCGACAAATTAGCTTACTTTTTGGAGACTCTACGCGGAAAGCACGTGATCGCTTCCTTTTTCTTGTCCTCCAGCCGCAGGTGCTGCCGTGGGGCTCCCTCCTCCCAACCCGTTCTCCCCCGCTATCGCAGGAGTCCTCTCTCAGCGCTGCAGTCAGAAACACAGCATGTTTACCCTCAGCATCCAGACTGCAAATAAAGCGCACATGCGCGGGATTGACGGCGCAGGTTGATCATAATTAACTGAATTTGAAATATTTTATCTTACATAAAATAGGACCAGTTTATTGAAATGACGTCTGACTCCACCCTGAGGCTCAGGTTTAATGCTCAGACTCATAGTGAATTCTGGTTTGGAGTGGAGAGGGAGTATCCACTGATCGGGCAGAGAGCTGTGTGCATTCTTCTTCCCTTTGCCACATCATATCTCTGTGAGATGGGCTTTTCAACTGTTGCTTCACTGAAAACAAAATACAGATCTCAGCTGAACATTGAGCATGACTTGAGAGTGGCAGTATCAAGCCTGCAACCCCGTTTTGAGAAACTGTGCAATGCAAAACAGGCTCATTGCAGCCACTAATGCAGGGATAAATAGACCTGTATTGCCAGATGGATTTCACTTATTTTCTTTTATTAACAGATTGCAGAGTGGAACTTTAATTTTTTCTATCTTTGAGCTTGATACAAATTTTGACACAGCTGCATTTTTATTTTCTTTTTTATTTTTTGAGCTTGCTGTTATTTGATGTAGATAGTTTGTATTTAGATACTACTTGTTACTTCAATAAAATTGGAACATTTTAAGATTGTTGCATATTTCATTAGCATTGTGTTGGGGCGATGGGGACAGGCGGGGCTTGAAAATTCCCCCTTGTCCAAAGTGGGGAATGACAGAAAAAGTTTGAGAACCACTGAGTTACTGGAACCAAAGAAAAAAACAGAAGTTTTCCAAGTTTAGTAAAACTAACCTGCAAAGTTTGGCTTAATGACTTTAACCAGAGGGAAATGTTAGCTTAGCTTAGCTCGACTTCCACAAACATAAATGTTAGCTTAGTGTAGCCTAATGGCTAATAGCAGACGTGTCGCTACCCTATCCGTAGCACAATCAGTGATATACATCCGGGTCTCCATAAAAAATGTAATTATGGTACTAAAAGTATTTATTTCTATCTTTAACTCACTGGAGAATGCTAATTAACATCTTTAAAAAATGTTTTATGAGAAAATTGTAATGCTTTTTACGTTCAACAGCTTCTCTGATGTCATCATGGCGCACGCTCCGAGCATAAACCATCTTTATCTGCATTTTCTTTCTCTACGCACTACTGTATATACCATAATGTTAACAGGAAAGGGTTAGGGTATACAAAAGGAAAATTCGTTTAGGACTGCTCTAGAGAATTTCATTGTTTAAAGTTCAGCCTTAAATGGTAATAAAGACATAAAAAAATAGTAATCTAAACTCATGACTGTATATTTATAGTTCTAACATCAATTTAAAAAAAAATCTATAATCAGATTCAGCCATCGGTTTGTTTTTTATGTGTATCGATCAGTTCTGTAGACATGAACTGCTGCTGGGGTTAAACACAACGGATGGAGATTTTAAGTACGCGTCGGCAGCTACGTTCAGACCGCGCGTCGGCAGCTACGTTCAGACCGCGCGTCGGCAGCTACGTTCAGACCGCGCGTCGGCAGCTACGTTCAGACCGCGCGTCGGCAGCTACGTTCAGACCGCGCGTCGGCAGCTACGTTCAGACCGCGCGTCGGCAGCTACGTTCAGACCGCGCGTCGGCAGCTACGTTCAGACCGCGCGTCGGCAGCTACGTTCAGACCGCGCGTCGGCAGCTACGTTCAGACCGCGCGTCGGCAGCTACGTTCAGACCGCGCGTCGGCAGCTACGTTCAGACCGCGCGTCGGCAGCTACGTTCAGACCGCGCGTCGGCAGCTACGTTCAGACCGCGCGTCGGCAGCTACGTTCAGACCGCGCGTCGGCAGCTACGTTCAGACCGCGCGTCGGCAGCTACGTTCAGACCGCGCGTCGGCAGCTACGTTCAGACCGCGCGTCGGCAGCTACGTTCAGACCGCGCGTCGGCAGCTACGTTCAGACCGCGCGTCGGCAGCTACGTTCAGACCGCGCGTCGGCAGCTACGTTCAGACCGCGCGTCGGCAGCTACGCCACGTTCAGACCGCGCGTCACTTCAGCAGCCACGTTCGAACCGCGCGTCACTTCAGCAGCCACGTTCGAACCGCGCGTCACTTCAGCAGCCACGTTCGAACCGCGCGTCACTTCAGCAGCCACGTTCGAACCGCGCGTCACTTCAGCAGCCACGTTCGAACCGCGCGTCACTTCAGCAGCCACGTTCGAACCGCGCGTCACTTCAGCAGCCACGTTCGAACCGCGCGTCACTTCAGCAGCCACGTTCGAACCGCGCGTCACTTCAGCAGCCACGTTCGAACCGCGCGTCACTTCAGCAGCCACGTTCGAACCGCGCGTCACTTCAGCAGCCACGTTCGAACCGCGCGTCACTTCAGCAGCCACGTTCGAACCGCGCGTCACTTCAGCAGCCACGTTCGAACCGCGCGTCACTTCAGCAGCCACGTTCGAACCGCGCGTCACTTCAGCAGCCACGTTCGAACCGCGCGTCACTTCAGCAGCCACGTTCGAACCGCGCGTCACTTCAGCAGCCACGTTCGAACCGCGCGTCACTTCAGCAGCCACGTTCGAACCGCGCGTCAGCAGCTACGTTCGAACCGCGCGTCAGCAGCTACGTTCAGACCGCGCGCAGCTTCAGCAGCAGAAGCAGCCAGTGATGTGCAAAGTCTCTGGTTGACGCGCATCAAGGCGCAGCTTGAAGCAGCAGCGCCTCATTAGGGTCTGAGGCGCGTGACGCGCTTAACAAGCAGTAGATACTGGAAAAGATGAACTTTAGCAGCTTGACTCACCAAATCAACCAATCAGAGAAGCTGATGTTGGAGCCTGCAGAGAGACGGTGCTGCTCATGCAGAGAAAGGGAACCGAACATCAGTGGTTCTTTATGTTAATGTGCTCTGGATGCTCTAAATAACATCGGCTAATGAGAGACTAAGCTGTGGCTGAAACATGTCGTTCAGATCCATGTTTACGAAGGCGAGATGCAGCGAGCTCAGGGTCAGCTGGAGGCGGAGATGCAGAACCTGGAGGAGGAGAAGAACCGTGTGATCGAGGAGGCCTTCATCAGAGCTGAGAGCGAGATGAAAGCCGTTCATGAGAACCTTGCAGGTCGGCTCCATCTGCTCACTTGATGTTGCTGTTTTGGAGTCTGTGCTTGCTGACAGGATGATGATGATGATGATGATGATGTGTGCAGGTGTGAGGATGAACCTGCTCAGCCTGCAGCCGGCTCTCAGGACTTTGACGTCGGACTATAACTGTCTGAAGAAGCAGGTTCAGGACTTCCCCTCCATGCTGGATAAAGCCATCTCTGAGGCCAAGCAGGAGGTGAGGGGCGCCGGCGCATCACAGAATCGCCTCCTGGCGGCGAGAAGCGAGGAAGAGGAGCACCAGTGGGCGGGTTCTGATGGCGTTTCTGCTCCACCTGTTTCCAGATCTGCCAGGTGATCAGTGATGTGAGCAGCACCAACCAGGAGCTGCTGCGGAAGTACAAGCGAGAGATGAACCTGAGGAAGAAGTGTCACAACGAGCTGGTCCGATTAAAAGGTTCGACAAAACCTTGGTGTCAGTTTAGAAAGGAAAAGCAAACCTAGATTAAAGGCGTGTCTAAACCAGAACCTAGGTCTGGTTTTAACTCAGTGAACCTGACTGATCCTCTGCAGTACCGGCTCTACCAAACTGACCCATCCTGTGTGTTCCAGGTAACATCCGGGTCTTCTGCCGGGTCCGACCCGTCAGTCAGGAGGAGCAGGACTCTGCAGATAACAGAACCATGCTGAGCTTTGACTCGGACGATGACGCCATCCTCTATCTGTCCAGCAAGGGGAAGATCATGACGTTTGAGCTGGACAAAGTCTTCCCGCCGCAGGCCTCACAGGAGGAGGTTAGTCCTGGAAACCATCCTCTCCCTCTTAGATTTACCTGAATCCGTCTCACCTGTGTGCCTGCTGTCTGATTGGTCCATCAGGTGTTCCAGGAGGTCCAGGCTCTGGTCACTTCCTGCATCGACGGCTTCAACGTCTGCATCTTCGCCTACGGACAGACGGGCTCAGGGAAAACCTACACCATGGAGGTATGAGGCGGATCAGAACCTTTAGTTATCCAGCTACAAACTAAGCTCTGATAGGAGGAGTCCTGTATGATGTCATACCTGTAAACCCGCCCCCTGTGTTCTCAGGGTGTGGCTGATAATCCAGGCATCAATCAGCGCGCGCTCCGCCTGCTGTTCTCGGAGGTGACGGAGAAAGCTCCGGACTGGGACTACAGGATCATCGTCAGCATGGTGGAGATCTACAACGAGACGCTACGGTGAGGAACCTGGTTCTGGATCCAGACTGGATCAGGACCAGAAGGTCTGGAGCAAATGTGTCTTCAATGCTGTGTCAGTGTTGCATTGTTCAAAAGACCAGACAGAAAAAACGGAACCAAAGTACCGATGGAAGCGCTGCAGTGAGAATCATCTGGGTTCATCTGAAGCAACGAGGCAAAACTTCTGACCGAAGCTTTGATTCAAATAACAGATTCTCATTTTCAGGTCGATATTCAGGCTCCTGGTAGAAAAGGAAAAGTTCGCTCAGCCAGGAATCACCAATGGATCATTATTTATACTTAAAACTATTACGTTTATGGTTTTGGTGTGACTAAAAACTAAAATTATAATTTTCATGGTGATCACTGAGTCTGGGGCTGGCCATTTGCCCAAATATAGTAGCCCCTCCCACTCCTGCCATCTTCCAGCAGTGACGTCCGCGGTCTTGGTTAGCCTAAGCGCCCTTTACAAGCTAAATCAATGGGAACTACTAAAATGGATAAAATGGAGATAAAAGAGACGTTATTCCAATGGAACAAGACAATTTACATTTAAAATGAGAAAACAGGATAGCATTGTCTTATTTCAAGCATAATATCTAATTAGCTTATTTTAAGAGTAAAATTACTCATTGGCAAACTAACTCATTTAGCTGCTGAAATCAAGATTAAATACACTAGAGATTCCCAAATATATTTACTTATTTCTAAATAATTTTCAGTGTCCAGGTGTTGGGTGCCTCTGCACTCTGCCGGGTGTGTTACCCCCTCTGCGGGGTGGGTGCCTCTGCCCCCGGGTGGGTGTCTCTGTCCCCTGGTGGGTGCCTCTGCCCCGGGTGGGTCCCTCTCTGGTGGGTGGGTGCCTCTGCACCCTGCCCCTGGTGGGGTGCCTCTGCCCTCCCGGGTGTGCCCTTTCTGCCCTCGGGTGTGATTGCCTATTGCGGTGTTGCTACTGCCCAGGTGGGTGCCTCTGCCCCTTTCGGTGGGTGCCTCCTTACCCCTGGTGGGTGCCTCTTCCCCCGGGTTGGTGCCTCTGCCCGGGTGGGTGCCTCTTCCCCCTGGTGGGTGCCTCTTCCCCCGGGTGGGTGCCTCTTCCCCCTGCTAGGTGCCTCTGCCCCCTGCTAGGTGCCTCTGCCCCCGGTTGGATTCTGAAAATCTGTTTTCCTGCAGAGATCTGCTCAGGGACAATCCTACGGACAAACTGGACATCAAGTTGAATCCTGACGGCAGCGGACAGCTTTACGTCCCCGGACTCACCGAGATCACAGTTCAGAGCCCCGAGGACATCAACAAGGTAGGAGCTTCCTGTTTGTCCTTTCAGAGTAAAACGTTCTGGACAGAACCTGTCAATGAAATCAGAACAAACTTCAGCGTTCGGCTCTGATGAGCGTCTCACCCGTCCTCAGGTGTTTGAGCTGGGTCACCTGAACAGAGCGACGGCGTGCACCAACCTGAACGAGCACAGCTCGCGCTCCCACGCCCTGCTCATCATCACCGTGTCTGGATTAAACAGTACGACTGGAACCAGGACACAAGGTGTGGACCACTGGATGTTTCTGACTGCCGGCGGTTCGGATGTGGCGTTTTCGGGCCGCAGAGGACCTGGAGATTGGACTCTCTGGTTCTGATGGTTGGACTCGTTTTCTCAGTCGGCGCTTTTCTCTGCTCCGCTTTAGGGAAGCTGAACCTGGTGGACCTGGCGGGATCGGAGCGGATCGGGAAGTCCGGAGCCGAGGGCAGTCGGCTCAGAGAGGCCCAGTGCATCAACAAGTCGCTGTCGGCGCTGGGCGACGTGATCAGCGCGCTGCGCAGCAGACACGCCCACGTCCCCTTCAGGAACTCGCGGCTCACCTACCTGCTGCAGGACTCGCTGAGCGGAGACAGCAAGACCCTGATGATGGTCCAGGTAAGTCCGGCTGGAGTCCAGGGCCGGGTCTTCTTGGTGCCGGTGCCTTTTTCACACCTCCATGTCCCTGCAGGTGTCTCCGTTGCCAGGCAACATGAGCGAGTCAGTCTGCTCGTTGAAGTTTGCTCAGCGCGTTCGCAGCGTGGAGCTCAGCTCGTCTTCGTCCAAGAGGCACGAGAACTCGTCCACCTCGTCCTCGCCAATGCACGACAGCGTAGAGGTACAGTGATCCCCGGCCAGCAGCCCGATCTGGGCCAGAACCAACCAGAACCTGCTGGTCTAATCTAGAAAAACCATGAAATAAAAAGCGTAGAAGAAGAAACTGTTGTGACTTCTTCCACAGCTGGACTCTACTCCCCATTGGCCGTGATCCCCCTCCCCATCTCCCGGGCCAGCAGCGCTGGCTCAACACTGTCCTCGGCCTCCAGAACTCCCAGTGGCTCCCGCAGGAGGTCCCAGTCACAGCTGTCTGCAGGTAAACGTGCACGCTCACGCGCACACTCACGTGCACACTCAGCCGTCAGGGCGTTGACCTCCTGCTGCAGGTGTTTGATCCACCCCTTCAGTTCGGTTTGGTTCTGATTGTTCGTCCATTCAGACGTGAATTTTCTGATTCCTTCAGGTTTTCTGGAACCAGGCCAGTTTTTTTATCTTAATTTCCACCATTTTTTTAAACCGCGCTGAGATCGGTCCGATCACGGTAACCAAGACAACTGTTAAGTGTAAATGGTACGCTGAAACCGGACCGGACCGTGCCGGACACAACCGGACCGCGCTAACATGGTACTAGTTCATCAGCGGCGTTCAGTTCCGGCTTGGAGCAGACCGCCTCATCTCCTCACAGTCAGCCTCCGTAATCAGGAAATTCATTAAAATCCTCGCTTCCTACCGCGCCGCACGATTTCCAGTGATGATTCTCACAACCTGATCCGCCCTGCAGCAACAGATATACGTCTGGGTGTCCATCAATTATATAACTATGATACTAAAATTACCCGTTTCTATCCTTAATCTCTAAAGAATGTTAATACACATCTTTAAAAAATGTTTTATGACTTTTGTGAGACAATTTGATGCTTTTTCCATTTTCTCTGTTAAACAGCTTCTTTGACGTCATCATGGGAAACGATCAGATCAGTAAATCTGCTCTGATAAAGAGAACATTTATATACCTGTTTAAACCAGAATGATTTGACATTTAAATCTGACTTCGCTACGACTTTAAATCCAAAACTGAAAAGTTAGCTCCTGGAAGTAGCGTAGCATCCCATTTCCTGTGCAGATCGACCAGTGATAAACAAAGGATTTTAAGGTATTTGTTTTCTTAGGAAATGCATAATTAACCTTTAACACTTTATATTTTAGTATGCTTAATATTTTGGGGAGGGAAAAACGTCATTTAGATCATTTTAACAAAATAAAATCGAGGATGTAAATCTGGAAGCACAAATGAGCTGATGGCGTATGAACGGGTCGTGCTCCAGGATGGATCGGATGGTGACGATGATCTTTAGTGGAGTGATGAAGCTAAACGTCTGTCATTGTTTCCTGCGTCTGGAAGCCCTGATCTTCTGCCTTCTTCGCCTGACTCTCCTCATACTTCCAAAATGTTACGGGTGCCGCCATGTTGGTTCGCTTGTTTCCCTCAGTAGTACCGTAGATCGCCACTAGGAGGCGAGGAACCGTGCCAGGGTGGCGTGTAAACGTTTACTGATCCTAGCTCGGTCTGGACCGGTTTTCAGGAGTAGAAATGAGGTTTTAGGGTGAAGCTGAATAATTTTTGATGTTTAGGGAGCAGCTGATGTTTTATTTCATCCATTCCTACAGAACCTCAAACTTCCTCCTGATGTTCCATGAATTCAGCGCGGAAATAAACTAGAAAAGCTTTTATTTTGTTGTCTTCAAACTGAATAAAACCTGCAGCCTTTTCTGGCTTACTGCAGTGCATCATGGGAACTGCGGTCCTTCAGTGACTGAGCTGTGCCTCCTAAACGCTGCAGGTCGGAGCTGTCCCAGAGACGGAGCGCCATCGCTGTCAGTCTGTCCCTCTACCTCTGTGTCCTCATTCTGTGCTCTGATTGGTTGGTTTCCAGACAGACAGGTAGACAGAGCCGGCCCATTGGTGGGGGACGGTGGGCAGGTAGGTGGGGTGGGGGGGTTGCTGGATATGTTGGCATGGCGCTCTCAGCATGGCATGGTGACCCCGTGTTGTCTCTAACACCCCCCCCGCTGTCACTTCTGAGCTTGTGTTTGTGCTGCAGAGTCATGTGCAGGCCCCGCCAAGGTATCTGCGGGACCTGAGCCGGCCCCGCCATGGCCCGCGGAGGCCTGCGCGAGGTCCCTGAGCGGGCCCCGGTTAGAGCTCGCGGGTCCTGAGCGGGCCCATGGCCGAGGCTGCGGGGACCTGAGCGGGCCCCGCCATGGCCCGCCAAGGCTGCCGGACCTGAGCGGGCCCCGGTTAGAGCTGCTGGGTCCTGAGCGGGCCCCGGTTAGGCTGCGGGTCCTGAGCGGGCCCCGGTTAGGCTGCGGGTCCTGAGCGGGCCCCGGTTAGGCTGCGGGTCCTGAGCGGGCCCCGCCATGGCCCGCCGAGGCTGCTGGACCTGAGCGGGCCCCGGTTAGGCTGCGGGTCCTGATTTGGCCCCGGTCCCTGAGGGCTTTAGGCTCCTCTGGGTTCTTACACAGTTTGATTCCATATTGATAGAAAGTTTCTGAACCATCTGGACTCTTCTATCTGATGTTCTGTCTCTTTCCTGGTTCTGGTTTCATGGATTTTTTATTTGAGGTTTATGTTCCTACATCAGTAGACGACACATTAATTATAAAGTTTATTATTTTTTTTATTGATATTTTAACAAGCAGCTAAAGGAGAATTGTGGAAAAGTCAAGTCAGACATGAAAGCTGTGTAGGAATCCTGGAAACCTGAACTCTGACGGGTCAAAGGTGTTTCCTGTTCGGACCCCTGGCCGCCTTATGGACCAGAACCATTTAGTGAGACACCAATTATTATCCAAAGCAATGGGGCAGCGGCGCCCTCTGCTGGCTGACTATCAGAATGCAGGTCCAGCAGAGCTGTGTGGAACCTGGAGGTTTCCCTTCCCGCATGCCGGTACCCCCCCACTCAGGGCCGAGGAGACGCGGTCCAGATGTTTCTGTGATCTTTCTTCTCACTGATGTTTCTTCTCTTGCAGGTAACGAGCTGAAGCTGACGGCCTGAGGGACTGTAACAAAGTCACAGGGAGAACGGCGGGGTGTGGGACAGCACCCAGAGGACCGTCCTCTGGAATCAACGTTTCTACTGTCAGAAGACTGGACCTTACAGAGAGGGTCAGAATTGATCTGTGAGCGGAAACCATGATGATGACGATGATGATGAGGATGATGATGACGATGATGATGATGCTGATGATGATGATGATGGACCGCCGAGACTCTGAGGACGCGTCTCCTAAACTGAACCCCCATTGCTCTTCCTATTTTCTCATGTTGCACTTTAATTTAGATCGTTTTCTGAGTGACAGGTTTTTCTTTGAGGCCGGCGGGCGGACGGCGCCCCCTCCCTGTAGGCGGGCGGACGGCGCCCCCTCCCTGTAGGCCGCCCCCTCCCTGTAGGCCGACGGCGGCCCCTCCCTGTAGGCCGACGGGCGGGCGGACGGCGCCCCCTCCCTGTAGGCGGACGGACGGCGCCCCCTCCCTGTAGGCGGACGGCGCCCCCTCCCTGTAGGCCGCCGGTCTGAGGGCTTTTATTTTGGTATTTTAGTTGAATTTTGGAGGAGAATCAAACTTCTGATAATCTTTAGGTGTTCAGATCAAAGGTTGAATCTAAAGCTTCATGATGTGAGGTTCTCCGCTGTTCGGTTGGACCTTTCAGCAGATTAAAGATCTGTGGACAAATTCTGGACCTGCAGCCTGTCTGTCCCCCCCCCTCGTCCAACAGGAAGTCATAAGAACGTTTGTTTCCTGCAGAGCTGCGGTTCTTGGTACCAAATGGATCATCTGGTAGTTCTGCTCTGGACGCTGCAGGGTTCTGATCCAATGTTTGTCTCCTGATTGTTTTTTCTAAATGTTTTTATTAAACTTTCCTGAATCGAGTCTCTGCATCGTTCATCTAGATTAAAACATATCAGCAGATTTCCAGAAGTTTTAGCTTCGTTCCACAGGAAACGGACATAAAATCATTATTCTCCTACTGATGGATGCAGGTCAGAGGTCAGGGGACCCCCCCCCCATGTGCAGGTTCTGTCAAACCGTTTCACGCTTAACTCTGAACTCATTTAGGACAACTTCCATTAATGTAAGAAATTAAGAAAAATGAATCAACTTCAGTTCAAACATTTCAGTAAAAACCAACTAAGCTAATAAAACCAATTAGCTGCTATAGTTCTACACAGGAAATGTTAAATGATGCAACGATATCAGTTCTGCATGGATTTTATGTTTGAGAACCAAAGTTTATCTCAGTTTGGAAAATTAGCTTTAAAGGAATAATCAATTATTTATATTTAAAAACTAATACGTTTGCAGGTGATTTAATAAATTTAGTGTTAATCAGTAAAAATTAAAAAAATAATAATTTTACATTATTTCCATCACTGAGTCTGGGAGCGCCATTTTCCCCAAATATATAGTAGCCCTCCCTCTCCTGCCATCTTCCAGCAGTGACGTCCACGGTCTTGCGGTAAGCCTAGCGCCATTCTCCCGCCTTCCAAGCTAAATCAACGGGAACTACTAGACACATCTGCAGTAACAACAATTATTGAAGATTTCCGGAGAGGACTTCACCATTGGGGAATTCACCAGAGCTATAGTGAAACTGACAATGCCCCGTGCATGGCAGCTGGATGCTAGGAATACATCGAATTGTAAAAGTGAAAAAGAGTTATTACACCTTTCTGGATTCCTGATCCTCCCGCGGAGGGCCGGGTTGAGGTGGGCTGGATCGCCAACTTCAAGAGGGAGATTTGCCGCCCGTAATCCTGGCCAGAGAAAAACCCCGTATTATGTAGCCAACATTTTGGAAGAAGAATGTTTTCAAGATGACTTGGATAATAGCGTTGTGACAAATCTTTTTAAATGATTTTCCTAAATCAGAAATCAATAGTTTAGATAGTGGATTCCTAACCTCATGATTGATCCAGAGGTTATAACCTTTATGGCAGAGGGGTTAGCATTTGGCGAGCTAGCATGTCGTCACCATTAGCTTTGCTGGTTGGTTTTTCTAATCTAGATCCAACACTGGTCAGGAAAGACATTCAGTGTTGAGGTGAAAGGATCACTGATCTCTATTTATTCACTGGGTCGCCTGTTGGTATTACAGGGTTGAAATGAAGCCACCAGCTGCCATATTGGTACTCCCAACATAGAGCATCAGACTTGGACAGATGTATTTGTCATTTTTTTACACAAGTGTAAAACAAAAATAAATTTCGTAGAACAGCCCTCTGGACATTTTTTTAAAGTGCAGCCTTGAAAAATGATAATATAAAAACAGTAATATAAACAAATGACTGTAAATTAACAGTTATAACATTTTCAGTTGTTTTTTTTATGTAATCCAGAATCCCAGAGTGGAATAAAGGTTCCAACCACCGGGAACCAATCAAATCCAAATGTAATGATTTCTACCTTAGTCAGTTAAATAACCTGCGCACTGCTGTCATTCTTGCAACATCTCTGATGTTGCTGAACTATTCACTGACTGGATTATATTAAACTGAACTTCCAATTTTCACCACTGGTCGGCACCATTTCCCTTTTTTCCTCTGATCACGGCTAGCTGTTTGGTCTCGCAATGAATCCTGGGTAAACCAAGGATAAGCGAGGATACATCGGACCCGTCACCTCAGAATCAGAGCAAAAAGAAGGGCGCATTTTAAGGTAAAGCATAACGAGGAGTCTTGGAATCCGACTGGTGACCCTCGGCGCCGCGCTATGGCGTCATCGTCCGTTGCATCTGACACCTTCAGAGGGGCTTTGCGCCCAGGAATTGGAACTCAATATTTGTTGTGCTTCATATTTTTAGAAGCAGACCAATACGGTCAGATAATCAATGTTTGCCTCAGGCGAACATTTTTGATTCATTGATTAATAAACTTTGATTTGAATAAAATATTTATTAGTTTAATTAACAGGATTTAAACTTTGCTCTGAAAAAAAACAGTTTTCTTTCAAATCTTTAAGGAATTTGAACGATCATTAAAACCTCCTTTGATCCCTTCATTAAAAAGACGCTGATGAAAATAAAAGTTTAGACTTCAAGTAAAAGGCCACAAAGTGCAGATTCAGAAGTACAAAAATAAAACTTAAAGTTTTATTCCTAAGTTATAAATTATGATTATAGAAAATTTTCCTCATGTTGGTGAAGAGAAAATAAAAAATACAGAAAGTTTAATTTTGTTCTACATTCTGATCCAGACTGACGTCCTGAATAGATCTCTGATATTAACGGCATTAAAGCTTCAAACGGCATCAAAATTAAAACATAATTAACTTTAATTTAAATCTAATAAATGTCTCTGAAGTTTCATCACGATTTTCTCCGTTTGTTTCCGTATTCCTGTCATTGGGTCAGAGCGGTACCATGAGGAGGTTCCCGGTTCGATCCCCACAGAATGCCACTCTGGGTCCCTGAGCAAGATCCGGTTCCTGAAGCTCAGCTTGAAGTGGAGCCGATGGTTCCCCTTCCATTCCTGCCGCTCATAGCGGAGCAGAACCGGTTCTAACCCTAAAGGCAGTAGGTTGGTGCCTGAGAGGTTCTGCTCACTGGGTCTGTGGTTCTGGAAGAGACACATTAGATCCAAATGGACCCAAACTGGATGAAATCATCTAAAATTCTTCTCCGTTTCCCTAAAGTCCAAGTCCTGGTCTTGATTTAGATCCAGGTCGAGTTTCCGGTCCAGTTTTCAAATCACTCAGAAAAGGTTCTGCTTATTGAACAAACTGGAGTTTTTATTAAATCATCAAAGTTTCTGTGAAATCGAACAGAACAAAGCAAAGTGATTCTGGGAACGCTCCACCGTGGGTTTGGACCTGCAGTGGTTCTGGAGGCTTTGTTCAGTCCAACCGTAGAACCAGGATCCAGAGTTCCAGGAACCTCAGCCGCTCCCATCAGCGGTCAGAGGCCGTCGTCCAGCGGCGCCATCAGCAGCTGCAGCTCCTTGAAGCTGCTGCCATGGCGACCGACCTGCCCCGCCCTGCTCTTCACCAGGTTGCCCAGGTTCTTCAGGTAGCGGCAGCACTCCCGGCACTTCTGGTGTCTGCAAAGAGGAGGTCAGGGGTCAGAGGTGAACACGGAGCCCAGCTTCCTGAGAACCGGGCAGGGTGCTGCCCCCTGCTGGCCGCGCTCACCGCTCCTCCCGCGTGATGTCGACTCCGACGGCAGGCGGAGCCTTCAGCGTCTCTGAGATCAGCGTCCAGAAGTGCTTCATGATGAGCTTCAGGGACGTGGAGCCGGTCTGCATGTAGCTGAGGAGGAAACGGAAGCCAAGGTCAGGTTCTGACTCCCAGTCAGGGGGTTCTGGTTTGGACCGGTTCTGATGGGATCTCACCTCTCATATTTACTCTGCAGCAGCTTATCGATCTGAGGGAGGACCATGGTGCACAGGTCCAGCTTCCACAAGGAGCTGAAAAAACAACCCAATCAATTCACAGAAACACAGAAAGCTGGCGTGTGCAGCTGGGATCCAATCCAAATTAAATCTGAAATGATTCCATCCTGTTCAATAAATGATCAGTGTTT
>JAGKQL010000079.1:190523-216611 GCA_018398635.1 Cyprinodon brontotheroides
TGCCCACAGTCGGAGCAGCATGCCCACAGTCGGAGCAGCGTGCTCCCACAGCTTTCCGGAGTATACAGCATGCCCACAGTCGGAGCAGCATGCCCACAGTCAAGCAGCATGCCCAGCTGTGTCAGAGTATTCCTGAGCCATACAGTTTCGTTTTCAAAGTAGTATGCGATACAGCCCAAAGTGCAAAATGGAGGAAAATGCACTTTTCTGAACACTGTTTGATAGAATAATTCCTACGTACCCTTTTCAGTTTCAGTAATTATTTTTTATAACAGCGGTGCAGCTGCTTTCGAGTAAAAATTATTTTTGTTTAACTGGTTTGGCTAGCGCCAAGGAAGGAACACTTAATTTTAATTTTGCACGTTTTTTTATCAAGCTTGCTTAATATTGTTCACAGCATACAACCTCAAAATATTATTTCTTGTATTTTTTTACTAATGAAAAAATAGTCTTTTTTTCTTGTGGTATTGAAAATGGTATCGAAAGCATCAAATATTTTTACTTAGTGTCGGGTATCGAAGTTTGAAAAGCTTAGTATCGCAGGACAGCCCTACTTCCTGCAGCCAGAAATCTGCTGCTTTTACAGCCGATGCTGCACAGGAAGCCATTTTTACTGCGTGTCTAAGTGGGGAGTACCAACATGGCGGACGGTGGCTTCACTTTGTATTTCAGTGAGCTTGCGTTTAAAAGATTTCAGCAAAGATGTGCGTTTTGTTTTTATTCCTCTTGTTTAATGGCAGCTGGTAATCAACCTTCCGATGCATTACTGCCACCTTCTGGTTAGCAGTGTAACTGCTTCATCCAGCTTTAGACGCTCGTATGACGCTCTCATACTTTTATGTTTGGTAATAGTTTGTTTTCAAAGTTTTAACTTTTAAACTTGTATTCTCATCAATCATCTGAATGTATATTTGACTTGACGACAGCAACAAATCTAAATCAGAAATGATTTTTTACATTTATTGACTAACTGGCAGCATAGTGGTCAGGGCATCGAGCCGGGAATCCTGAGGTTCTGGGTTTGAGTCCCACTTTCACAGACTGCCACTCTGGGTCCCTGAGCAAGACCCTTAACCCCACCCTGCTTCCCGGGCGCCGCACCATGGCCGCCCACTGCTCCCTGAGGGGAGGGGCTAGATGCAGAGAGGGAATTTCTCCAATGTGGGATCAATAAAGTTTAATTATTAAAAATTCAGAAAGCATTTATGGGTCATTGTCCCAATCTAGACTACGCTCAACAACCTTTTGATTGGTTGTTGAGCGTCATCATTTCTAATCAGCGTCCCGCCCCCGCTTGTTGCTGCTCCATTTACTGATCGCTGCGTTGCCTTTATGTCGGGTTCATTGGTCTCCGTTAACGACCGACTGTCACTCATCTCCTTTATACTTCCTGGTTCAGCTGATCTTTATTCTTTTTACATTTATCACCACAATCTGTGTGTTTTACTGCTGATGTGGAACATCTGGCCATGCTTTACCCACATTGTGAGGACTCTGCTCTTCCTTTGGTGAAATATTATGTTGGATGAGTTTAGGGTGATGAAGATGAGGATGAGGAGGAGGTGTGTACAGTGTGTAAGAACCTCTGGTGTCAGCAGCTGTCATGGTGAATAAAGCTGAGGTCAGAGGTCAGAGGTTATAATCCGCTCTGCTCTGAGCCTTTAGGTGTCTGTTTGTGTTTGAACCACAGATGAAGGTGATTTCCTGTCCGACTCTGAGGCGTTTGGTTTGCATCTTTCTATGTCAGCCTGTTTCATCTTGTTCTTCTGACCAGAGATGCTGACACATCCCCCCCATCTATCTCTGGTCAGCTCACTGTCAAATAAAGGCCAACGGTGCCAAAAACCAACAAAGCTGCATCATGTGGATCAGTGTGAAGGTCATGGAGGCCTGAAACAGAAGCAGAGAAACTCAATAAAAGACAGAAACTGATCTTCCTTTGCTTTGACCTTAAAGTAGCCTTTAGTGTGTTTTTACTGTTAAACATCAAACGTTAACAGCCTCTTATGTTTCTTTACAGTAAAAACAGAAAATAAAGACCCAACAGATTCCCACCTTCAGATGTTCCAAAATTATTTTTTACCATTTGGGGGGGGATATAGAATCCCACTCTATGACCACTTTTAGATGGAAAAAAATAGCTTAAAACAGGATAAAGATAATTAGGATTAACGTACCAGCTAATAAAAAATAGAGAATAAAAACACTAAACGATAATTAAAAAATAGTTAGTAGTAGTTAGTAGTAGTTGTTTTTTTTTCATTAAAAATAAAACTTAAAGTATTTTAAAATGCTCCAGTGTTTTGTTATTTGCAGATTTGATGTTTAGAGGTAAACTGCTTCAAGCTAATTCCAAAAAAGTTCAAATCAATCGACCGACTTTGTCTCCAAGTTTGAAAACGTTTCTCTTCATCCAAAGCTTCCATCCAAAAACAAAAAAACAAAGATCTATTCTTGACCAGCTCAGGCCAGATTTAACCAAACTAAGCAAATAATGAAGAATTATAAGGTGGTGAATTTATCCCGTTTATTCTTTTGTCTGAATGACTCCGTCATAGAAAACTCAGACCAGAACTAAAACCCACCTTTTATTTTCCCGGTTCAGATTGACGGCCGATTTTGTCACCCTAGTTGGCTGTCCATGTTGCCGCGGTAACCACCTCATTTACTGTCTGTGTAGCAGTGCTAACTCCAACTTGGCTCGCTTCTGGTAACCCTGCTCCATCTTTTTGTGTAGCCATGGTAACCGCAGTCTGTTCCTTTGATCTGAAACATAGATATTTGCACTCAGAAGTTTGGATACTGGATACTTATCATCTAGAGACAGATTGATGGGAAAGCGAAGCCACTTAGGTGTTGTTTAGGTGTTGCTTAGGTGTTGTTCTGGTGTTTGCTTATTTTGAGGTGGTTGTTGCTGTGAGAAGCAGCTGAATCATCGCGTTGAAACGGTTCTGCTGAGGCAACTTTCTGACCTTTAGGTCGACGTTCAGTCGATGCTGCTGTAGCTTTAAGGTAAAGTGAGAGTTCCTCCTTACGCTACTTGTTCTGTTCTGCGGCGGTTAACTGACCATCTGCTCTGGGGATTATCAGATTACCTTCATCCCGACCAGCTGCTCTGCCGCCAGTTTTGGTCCTCAGGTGGGTCTCCAGACTACAGGTGGAAGGAGGTCCTGAAGGTGGTCGGTGGTTCTGGGTGAATGGCTGGAGGGCAGCATGCTGGGCTGGGTGGGAACACTGGTCAATAAGAGCTGGCTGGAGCAGCGGCGGATGGGACATGGTGCTGACAGGAAGTCTGGCTGTGGAGCGGTAAGGTTCTACCAGTTGGTCCTTTGGAGGAATTAGAGATGATCTGATGTTGCTTAATAATAGAAACTGAACTTTATTGATCTCCTACTGGAGAAATTCCCTCTCTGCATTTAACTCATCCCCGCGGGGAGCAGGGGGCTGCCATCATGGGGCGCGATCGGGGGTCAAGGGTCTTTGCTCAGAGAGGCAGACTGTGGGAGTGGGTTTCAAACTCACAACCTCAGGATTCAAAGCCCCATGCCCTACCGCTACGCTGCCGCTCCGCACTGAGGGTCAATATCAGGTGAAATGGGATCTAATTGGATGGTTCTGATGCGGGAGAAGGTGTTTGATCAGAACTTTCTCCTGGGGGGGGGTCTTTCTGCTCCCCACAAAGGAAACTAAGCTGAGGAACCAATCTGATAGAACTAGAGCTAAGTAGATCTCTTTTCTCTGCCTGGGGGGGCCAGGCGAGGCGGACAGATGGCGTCTGTTTAAAAGTTCTCCGTCTGTCTGACCTTCAGCTGCTAAATGAGATGAAAACACCTTCAGGTCCACGTCTGTCTTCACCAGGTGAGCCCATCAGAGGCCTGAGGTTCAGTCTGCAGGGAACCTCCGACCTGAAGCAGCCGATTAGCTCTGCAGCGCTAACCAGCTCAGAGACGCATCTCCATCACGGACTGGAGTCTGACCCCACTGGATCGGATCCAGTTCTGTTCGTACATTTAGAGCGACAGAAGTATGCGTGAACCAGTGGGGGGGTTGTTGGTTTAGGGACGGAGTGAGAGGCGGGGTTATATTCAGGTATGACCCCCCCCCTTTTGGGGGTTTTAATCTTATTTTTGTCTTTTAACCCTTTTTTTTTATCTAAAAGTTGTAACATCAGAACTTTTGATCTTCAAAAGGAAATGTTGCTGTACTTGTTCAGCAGGAAGTGATGTCATCATTCCAACTTGGGTAAAGATTCTACCAGGTCTAAATCTTTTCGTAAGGCTCCTGTCACACCTTAGCGATTTCTCCAGCGTCTGCCTGACGTTCCAGAATCTCCTAAACTCTGCAGACGCTGAACTTTCTATGGATTTTATTTTATTCTGGGCGTAAACATAATTATTCATAACGAGTCCAGAACGTCTGTCCAATGACAGCCTAACTTCTGCATAACTTACGGCAGCGTGATGCCCAGGAAATGATGCACAGTGTCCTGAAGGGGGCAGCGATGCGCCCAGAGGCGCCCGACCTGCAGAAAAAGATGTCTTTGATCGCGGTATTAACCTGGCTGCTGTTTACTGTTTAAATAAATGCAAAAAAATAAAAAGGTTTCTGGTGTCAGCAGACTGAGCGTCATGTCTGCTAGGAAGTGTGTTGGTGGTGGGCGGGACATAGGGAGGATCCATCAATCACCTTCTGGTTCCCCCTACCATCAGATAACCGACCAGGAACTGACGGCCCACGGATGGCAGACGCTGGCAGACGGCGGGACATTGTTAGCATGCTCGCCGTACTCGCCACGTCCTTCAGCGTGTTCATAGCTTATCCATCGTATGGCAGCGTTTTTGCCATTTTGACTGATTGGTTTTCAGGTCCAGTTTCCAGAGATCCGCCTTTTGTTCTTGGTTTAGTTAGAAACTGAGACCATGTGACTTTTAGCCGCTCTTTTGTTGGAGGCGCCGTACATGAGCCGTCTGCACATTTCTCCACTGTTTCTGTGGTGGTGTCACAGCGCCACCAATGGGTCTGGCATGCATACAACAGCATCTTCAGTGTTTTAGAAACCAAGCCGTGTCTGAGAGGACAGGAGCTCCCAGGTGGGGAACGTGTTTGTGAAGATGTTTCCTTTAATCAGTGGTTTCATTCCCATTTTGGCTCATGGGATTTTCTTATAGCTCATCCAGTTTATCTAACCCAGCTGATGCTGTTTCTCTCCTGGCTTAGAGATGATTTGTGAAAACTTTCAGATTTCAGCTCCTTTCATACATTTTAAACTTAGAAAATGGCCAGCTGGTTCAGGACTCGTTTAACCCTCAGGATTTAGATCACTTTTGGTATTTTAAACGATTATTCCAAACATTCCCACCAAATGAATTTAATGAATTTCCCAGAAACATTCCCTATTTTATCCACCAGGGGGAGCTGTCAGTCTGCAGTACAGACCAGACAGTTTCTGAACTTGAGGAAAAGTTATAAACCAGATGCAGTCATTTTGTTTACCTGCCAGTTTTCCTCTAACTTCCCGTTTTCTCTGGTCTGCAGCCGGTCCAGCGGTCGAAGTGCTCTATTTCAAACTACGGCGGTCTCATGTTCGGGACCAGAAAGACCTGGGACATCGGTCAAGCCCCGTGCCTGCAGGAGCTCTGGAAGAAGGATATCTCATTGGACGGTGAGTCAGAGGGAGGGGCCTGTAAACACCAGCGTGGCTGCATTTTTTTCCTGACAGACAGGACAGGTGAGTCACACCTGAGCAGCCGAAGGGAGAAGGACTGTCAGAGGAACAGGTGAGCTGAAAATGTGGAGTTAATGTTCGCTGTGAGCGTCAGCTGATCGCTCTCCAGTCTCTGGAGAGACTTTCAGGTGAACAAACACTGGAGCTATTGTCTGCGTCTGAGCTGCACATTCCCAGCGCTCGGGTTCAGCTGGCTGTGTGTGTAGGTGGGTGTGTTTATGGGATTTAAAAAAGTTTCTAAAGGGTTTCAGATCTGTGCCGACTGTCAGAGGGAAACGCTTCCTGCTGTTTGGATCCACACTTCAAAACAAACAGAAGGAAGGAAAAGCTGATCCAATAACTGCTGTTTAGACCGAAGCCCGGCTGGTTTTAGCTGGTTTATTAGTCAGTCTGTCTACGGATCCGATCAGCTGATCACCGACTCACCATCAGGGTTTTTAAAGTCATCCAATGGTTCCTTCTATCTCAGACAGAAGGAAGCAGGTCTGTCTGGGGGAGCAGTAAGTCTTCCTCCAAAGTCTGTAGAAATACATAGAATCCATGGTTCAGCCAGCTGTGGTGCAGTGCACAGCAAAAGGAGGGGCAGCTACGTGTTACCTCGCATGGTATTAGGAAAACCTAATATTGATCAAGACTAAAGCATGTAGTTATTTATTTATTTGACATCTTTATCACCTCTCTGCCGTCTTTTATTCAGCTATAAAGGAAAAGTCGGGTCATACTTAGAACTCTGGATCACATGACTTAGAGCGCCGCTCACATCCAGACTTTAAACTTCTGAAAGTTCTTTAAATGTGAAATGATTCTGTTCAATAAATGATCCGTGTTTTTATTTCAGAGTCATTTCCGTAGCCGAGATGTGCTTTACTGGAAGCATCCAGATCAGGAATCAGAAAGGTGGAATAACTCTTTTTTTCACTTTTACCCGATGTATTCCAACATCCAACTGCCATACGCGTGGGCATTGTCAGTTTCACTATAGCTCTGGTCAATTTCAATGGTGAAGTCCTCACCAAATCTTCAATGGTATTTATTTGGTGCAGATGTGTCCTGATGGTTCCCATTGAGTTTAGCTTGGAAAGCGGGGAAGGCCAGCGCTAGGCTTACCCGTGGCGTCACTGCACTGCCGGAAGATGGCAGGAGGGAGGGGGCTACTATATTTGGGCAAAAAGAAATGGCGGCTCCCAGACTCAGTGTCCGAGATAAAGCGGTTTTCATTAAATCACGGTAAACGTGTTTGTTTCAGGTATAAATTCCTCCGTGGTTCTATTAAATTAAGCTGACGAACTTTTTCCTTTAGCGGCTAGATGCATATTTAGGCACAGAGAGCCTGAATGCGTGAGTTTAACCAGCTAGGATTGGGTTTAAGTTCAGGTTTAATTCATCCAATGATGCTGTGATCGCCTATTTGGCTCAGGAAGAGCTTCAGAGGGAGGAAGGCTTAGAGCTGCATCTAGAACATCTGGAGGCAATGAGATGTTCTCCTGCGTGCTTCCATCTCTCTGGGACCTTCATCCCTGTTGGACAGATGTCTGATGTCAACATCTGCTGCTCAACTTCACATTAGCCTGGAAATGGGAAGAGAAACGGATTGGTTCCAGTAGGAGTTGGTCTGATGATGATGATGATGTTCAGGAGGCTGAAGGTCCCAGGAGACGCTCAGTGACGGATGATGCCAGGAAGGCGTGGCTTTATCACCGGTCAGCCCGTCTGAGGAGCGTCTCTCTGTTCATTTATGGAGTCAATTTTATTCCATTATTGTTGAAATCAACAAACGTATTTTTTATAGATAGAAAAAAAAACACACAACGTATTAATCAAAAGAGGTTTTGAGAAAAACTTTGCTGTTTTCTAAATTGTTTTTTCATATTTTTTTACATAACAAGAATGTAAAATACATTTTTTTCAAATTCTGTTTTTGTTCAAATTTTTTTGCTTTTGTATTGTATAAATTTTATATTTTCCAATTTAATAAAAAAAATGTCACATTTTTCTTTTAAATTGGTGTTAGTCTGTATTTTTTTAGTTTTACGGATCAGATTCTTTTCGCTTCAAGCTAACTACAAATGTTCGTTCTTGACCAATGAAAAGCTTTGGCTCACATCAGCTGACCAATAGAATCCCTCCTCACACCAGAGGAACACCCCAAAAATAAAGAGAATATTGAATTTGAAAAGAAAACGACTCCCAAAAATAAATCTGAAAAATGGAAAGTAAAGAAAAATATTGTAAAAATTAGCTATTTATATTTTATAAACATAAACATATAAATTAAAACTTGATCAACTCCATTAAAGTCGCCGTTGTGCTGCAGAGGAGATGAAATGCAGAGTTAAAGCGTCCCACCATTACTGGGATAACGGTACGATAGTTATCGTGTTTAATCCAACATTTACTCGGAGCTTCATGCGTTCAGACGTTCCTCCGCGGTTTGGAAAGAATCGCAGTAAAACGTCCGTCGTTTCAAACATCCTCTCCACTTCCTCCTAAAACCTACTTAGAAAACCAACTTCTTCGTCTTAAATGAGAATCGCTGAAACTGACTGAAAGCATAAAAGGGCAACCATCTGGATAAAGTTAACGTTTATGAAATATAATTATCACGTTTATGCAATAATCGCGTTTATGCAATAATCGCATTTATGCACTATAATTAGCAAAAATAAATTTTCTCAAGTGACAGCAACACATTTCCGTAGAAACGGCTGTTGTTGCTGTTTTAATCTCTGGATTGCATTTCTTTAGTATTTTTTTATTTTTCTTTCCATTTCTAAAACATGTTCTTAGCTGCGATCATGGAGCAATATTCCGCGTTAATCCTGCAGGGTCGGTTCTGTATGGCGAGGGGAGGGACGCGTCTGCAGAGCAGCGGGCTGAAGGTCGTTCCTCTGCCGTGTTTGAACAGTGAGGCCGTCTGCAGACGCTTCCCTCTGAATGTTTGTCTGGTTAAACTGGTGAAGGCTGCAGCCTGTCCCACACAGAGGGGATTGTTCTCCAGTGGGGGGGGGTAAGTGGTCCCGTGCCCTCAGGGAAACATGTGATTAACAGGTTAATCCGTCACCGGCTGCTGGTCCTTCAGAGACCTGCAGAGACTCTGATGCAGAGACTCGCTTCATGTGAGAAGATGAGAAGAACTTCCTGGAGGTTCAGTTGGTCGACTTGATTCTGGAAGAGAAGCTGTTGCTTCTGGTCCCCAGGTGTGTTTGAACTTTGAACTTTGTCTCTAAATCCTGTTCTCTGTGTTTGACAGCGAGCTCAGTGGACTTCCTGATGAGTGATGGTGAAGACGAAGGCTCCTTCCTGTCTCTGCCCAGCGCCGCCTTCTCACAGCGCCCCTCTCTGAATGCTGACTTTAACAACACTAACTCGTCCCACCACCAGCTGCTCATTCAGGTAAATACTCCAGCAGGGGGCGCTGTGAGGTTTAACATCCAAAACCAGCCAAACAAAATGATGATAAAGCAACTGAGCGCTCGGTTGGCTCAGAAACGCTGTGATGTCAGAGGACGTGGGTCTGAGGAGGAGCTGACCTGCTGATGTCGCTGCTGATGTCGCTGCTGATGTCGCTGCTGATGTCGCTGCTGATGTCGCTGCTGATGTCGCTGCTGATCTCGCCACTTTTAGCTGAATGAGGGTCAGTCGGCGGCGCTTCATGTTCAGGACGGATGAAGCTGTTCTGCATGCGGCTTTGATCCGTCCGTCTGCTTTAATCAGCGTCATTCAGGGAAGAATCGATTATTGAAATAATCCTCAACTAATTTAGTAATTAATTAATCTATACTCCAGTTAACGATTAATTGATTAATTAATTTAGTAATGAATCGTTAACTGGAGTAAAGTGTTTGTAAAACATGCCTTTAGCTGGCAGAGGAGCAGGAATTAGATGAAGATTTAAAATAATATAAACATTTTGCATTCAAGAAAAAACCTTTTTCATCCATTAATCGGCTTCATCCAGAACTCCTCTATTGGAAACATTTTAATTATTCCTTATTTAATTTTGTAAAAGTCTTCTTTAAGGAACCTTCTGGCTCTCAGATTTTTTTTTATAGAATTTTTTAATTTAAAAAAAATCACAGATTAGTTGATTTGCAAAATAATGGTTAGTTGCAGCCCTATTAAAGTTATAAAAAGGGTTTATCCTCTTCTGTTATTAATGTTTCAGGAATTCTCTTCTCTGCCTGTAGGGGGCGATGTTTGCTAATCTTAGTGTCAAACTGTTCACAGGAAATGATTGTGAGGCTTTTAACTAATATTAGCACAAGATGATAACGAAGAAATCTGCAGCAGAAAGATTAATGACTCTATTAATACGATTCAGTTCAGTTCATTCCTATGGAGCCAAAAAACTTTCCAGATCAATCAGATCATCCAGTCAGATTGATTCAAAGTTTTCTATCTAAGGAAAACCAGCTGATTGCATCGCGACTCATTGACTCTTCAGCAACTCCTCACACTAAGCACATGCTTGTAGCTTATTATGGAAGAGAAAACTCCTTTGAACAGGAAGAAACCTCCAGCAGAACCAGGCTCACAGTGTGAGCGGCCATCTGCTGAGGGACTCACTGAGGGTCCCAGGAGGAGACAGAAGCAGACATAGAAAAGAAGCATAGATACAAAGGTTGCAACTGTCAACCAGCTCCACAGGCGCTCCCGCCCAGGAAACACACAGCCAGGCAGACCCGAGCTCCGAGCCAGCTCCCATGTCAGAGGATGAAGAGAGCACATCCGTACAGTTGAGTCACAGTCAGAGAAACAGGACCACACTGGAAAACAGGCCAAATTCCAACATCAACATCTCCAACATCTAACTTCCCATGATGTGCTCCACATTCCTCATTTTAGGGAAGAAAGATCTTCTTCTGAGAGCTACTGGTTTCTCGTTACAACTTTATTCTCGAAATAGAAAAAAATCCCCTGGATCTCCGCGGCTTTTGGCCCCTCATGTCCCTCCGTCGTCTCACAAACTTGCCCCCCACTTTCCTCACCCGCCTTGGCCGTATCTAGACCCACAGCTGGTTCCTGATTGGCCCTCTGGCGTTGTGGCGTGGAATAACATAGCGCAGACCACGCTTCAATGTTGGGCAGAAATCATAAACATCTGCGACACACTAACTGCGACACGCTGCTGGGGGAGGATAACCAGACCTTTAGGCCTGTTTTTTTGGTTGCCATAACCTGAATGACCAAGAATTTACACAGGCAACAATAATGGGACAAAGTTAACTCCATAAATGACTCCCTTTAGAACCAGCCTGGAGTTCTGCAGGGACTGAAATGATCTCTGAAGGTTCCTCTGATTCATCTGATTATGAATGATTACAGAAGCTGCAGACACTGACAGAGCAAAGATACTCTGAATAAAGTGTCTGATCTGAACCCGTCGCAGCTCTGATTAAACCTGAGAATGATTCCATGATTAATCTGATTATTACTCTGCCATAGTGGTAATAATAAAACTCTCTCATACTCTGGTTGGTCTGCAGAGGTTTGTAAGCCTGCAGGTCGTCCTTGCAGAGGAACTCTGAGCTCCTCCACTGTCTGCAGCAGAACTTTTCTAGGTTTTCTGCCAACAGTCAGAGAGATAAAACAGGCTGTTTGTGTTCTGAGGACTGATATGAAGGAGCTGCAGCTGACTGGACGTCCTGAGAACACAAGCAGACTGAAACCGTTCCAGGAGAAAACACGCAGGTCAGAATCACATTCTCAAAGTGTTTCTATTCCTCTAGAAATAAGAAATCAGAGCCTGAGAACAGAACTCCCAGGGTACGGGGGGCGGAGCCTGCAGCTGTCTCACCTGGACAGGTAGGCGCTGCAGATGGAAGCAGCAGCAGATCTTCATCCATAAAGGAGCTGAGATCAGTTCCTAAGAGACAGAAACAAGGTTTCCATGAACAGGTGGATCATCCAGAGTTAGAAAGAGAATAAAATAAAACTAATGATTTCTAAAAGGCTGCTGCATTCAGGTTCCATTAATTAAGAGCAGAACCTTTAACATTAAACAGTTTAAATTATCAGCTTTGTTTAGATGTTGGAAAAACATGATCAAGATTCATTAAACTTTTCAAAGTAAATGACGTAGATTAGACAAAAAAAAACTGTGAAAATGTTTGAGAATTCATTAGAAAATAAAAGTTTATCTTTAAAGCGACATTATTTTAACAGCATTTTAGCTTTTATTGTTTCCCATCCGGAAACTTCTGGTCTGTTTAGAGGATTTTATGTAACTTCGCACAAACTTCTGGTTTAAGCTTCTTTATTATTTAATCCTTTTATTGTTTGTCACGTGACCCAGAGCTGCGATCCGCCCTCATTTCTATAACAGTGCCGCTTTATTCCCGCCCTCACTCATTTGTCCGACGGTCTTTGAAGGCATCGCCGTCAGTCCCACAGCTGAGCGGCTCAGCGCTCTGAACTCCCGCAAACACCCGCAAACTGACTGATTTTATGCGGGAGCCTCCGTCCGGACAGCGGAGCAGCCAGCGGGAGGAGGAGGAGGAGCAGCAGGAGGAGGTAAGGAGAAGGTTGCAGCTGCTGGGTCTCCTGGTCCTGCGTGGGGCTCCTCCCGCTCAGATCCAGCAGCTTCCACCGCTTTCATTCAGGACAAAAGCTCGCGGCCTCACCTGCTCAGCTGGGGACCCTCCACGTGTTGGTTTCCATGGAGACGGTGACGGCAGCCCTGCAGCTGTCAGTGAGGGCCCGGCTCAGTTCAAAGGGTTCCGACTGAGTGCTTAGATCTGACCGCTCAGCTGAGGGTTTATGATGCGGCAGGGGCGGATCTAGACCAAGTATACCAGGGGGGCCAGGAGGGGCCCGGCCCAGAAAAGCATCAAATAAAAAACGGAGCAAGAGATTAAAATATATAAAGAGACCTGCATGAAGTGACATTTCTATTTAATCAGGTTTAATTAAAATTCTATGTCTTAATAGGTAAATATACATTCAGAATTTAGAATTTTACATATTTTTTACTTAATTTAAAGTCGTAGGGAAGCTGCCGTTCCAACCGTTGCATTCCTGAATTCTCCCAAGTGGCGCCCGACTTTACACCAGTGAATAAAGTGAATGTGATTGGTCGATTATCAAGGGGGCGGGATTGTTGTGGTTGAAGGTTCGCAAGCAAGTTTAGTTGTGGCCGGTTTTTGGGAAGCATCTTGCTAACCAGTTAGCATCTTAGTGCTAGCAGGTTCCCAATGGGAAATTCCATTGGGACCAAGTAGCGCTACTAAATTGGTGACTTAGAAACGACGCTGTCAAGGAACGCTTATGGACAGCGAAACATGCAAGAGGAGGAGAGTTTAGTGTCGGAGGTCGTGGATGAGTCTCCTCCGTCATCCATTTTTATTTAGAGGAGGAAAGCGGGACGAAGATGTTGTGGAAGAGGGCGCCAGGGCTGCAGAAGCTTGGTTTGGTGTAGAAGGCTTCCAGCCCGTACATGTTTGAGCCCTTGCCTCCCATAGCAGCTGCCAGTTCTGTTAGCTCTCACGCCTGCGAAGACACACAGACCAATAAAGCCTTATTGTCACCTTATTGTTTTTAAATAATTAGTAAAACAGAATTTGTAAAGAAATAAATGAAATAGATCCAAAGGACCAATCAGTAACCATGTCTGTTCCTGCTCATTAATTATGTTTGTGATAAAAATCCTTTTGCTAAAATGCTGCTTGGAAAAAATCTTTCATTCCTTTAGAGACAGCATGAAAAGTCAGCTGAGTACAAAACATAGAGAGGAAAACAAGAAGAAAAGGGACAAGAAGAGAGGGACACAACCTAGAACAGATAATGGATGTCTATTCTATTAACATTTCTACATCTGGTATGAATGGGGCCGTTTGATGTGTTGGCTTTCATTCAGAGGGCCCTGCCTGTCTTTTTTGCCTAGGGCCCCAGATTTCCTAAATCCGCCCCTGCTCCTGGTAATGAAGCCCGTCTCTCATTCAGCACTTTGGACCCATGTGAGATAAATAACACTAAATGGTTTCTGTTACGGTTCCAGTGAAGTTAGAACCTGATCTTCGGAGTTCCACCTGGACCAGAACTGGGTTTCCTGCAGCTTGATGAAGGGGTCAGACGGGGTCAGAGTCTCACCTGCTAGAGGAGAAATTGATGGATTTAAAAACTATTCCTCCAATCTGCAACTTTTAATTCCTCCAAAGTAGAATTATTTTAATGCTGCGTAGAACTGGGAACACTGGGAACCAGAGCCCTAGATCTGTTGAAAGCATGATGTATGATGAAGGTTCTGTTGTCTTGAACATATTATTAAAAGCAACGGGACTGATTGTCTCATTCTTTGCGTTAATAAAACGGGTCCCTAAAGCAACTTTACGTTGACCAACAGTTGATGCCCAACATGAGCTGCTGCTTCATTCCATGGTTTGGTAAGTCATTCATTAGTAGATATTGCTTTCTCTATTAGCATGATTTTATTTAAAGTTATACATGTGTGTCAATTTAAAAAAAGAAAACCTTTATTAATACGTTGGAAGGAAACATTAACATTAGACGGTAAGATGGAGGAAGCAGTGAAGCGGCGCCTCAGGTGATCTGGAAAATGGCTGCTGGAGGCACCGATGAATATAGGCGTATATTCTGCTGTACAATGAGGCCTATGATTCCGTTCTTTACTGGAGGATTGAACCTCTGCCGTTTCCCAGGATGCACTGCTGTCAGTGGTAACCAGGCTTACTGCCAGGAGAGGAACCAGAGAAAACTTATCGATCCAATCAGCTCTCTGATCAACCAGTGCGCCGGGCGGTTGATCAGAGCATCGCTTTGGACAGAAACATGCACAGGTTTCACCAGCACTCCTACCCCGTGCTTCCGGGGGCGTGTCGTTCTTCGGGACGTATCGTTCTTCCGGGGGCGTATCGTTCTTCCGGGGGCGTATCGTTCTTCGAGGCGTATAGATTCTTCCGGGGGCGTATGTATCGTTCGAGAGAATATGCGTTCTTCGAGGGACGTATCGTTCTTCGAGGCGGATACGTTTCTTCCGGGGGCGGATGGAGTACTTCGGGAGCCGGATAGGACTAGTGACAGGCACCTTTGGCGAGCTGCTGGAGGAGAACAGCCCAGCTTCTGGTCACAAAGGAGGCATACAGGGAGGGAGTTTGTTGTGTTTGTGGCAGAATTACCCATCATGCAGCAAGTGCTTTTAGCAGTCATAATATCCCGGTTGCAGCAGGTATGTCCTGGAATAGGAGTCCTGAGCTAAGGTGGACCTGTGGTTCTGATGTTCCAGTGATCCGTGGCGGGTCTCTGGCTGCCGTCCTGGATATTTGTGTTGAACAGGGTACTGGTTGATGTTCTGTTAACATCCTAAAAGCTTCCAGGCTGCAAACTTTGGCGGCGCTGACATCACAGCAGAGCTGCTTTCTGTCGTCTGTTTATTTCAGGTTCTGTGTTTTTGTTTCCGTCTGCGTGGCAGAACCCGCCGGCTGCAGACGTCTCTGGGGGACGGTTCTGCTGGATCCTGGTCTGCAGACTGAGGAGGAATCCTGGCAGGAGAGACGTCCTTCCTGGTTTTATCCCAGGACCTCCAACATTTGCTGATGAGCTTTTCAGATCTGTCCCCCCCCCCCGAAGTTCAGGTTGTTGTTCTGCTGTGAGCAGGGCTGCCAGTGAGGCGTTCAGGGGTTTCAGGGAAAGCTCTGTGTCACAGGGGGAGCTGAAGCCAGTCTGGTTCCTCAGAATTCAGCACGGCTGAAATTTTCCTCCTGAATGTTGGAGGTTGTGGCAGTAAAACCAGCAGCAGTAAACACCCCCCCCACCCCCCACCCAGATGTTGAACAGCTGCAGCTCTCACAGCTGACTGGAAGTTTTCTGTGGAGGATTTTCCGTTGCTAAGTGAAGACCTCTGGCTTCCTGTTGGGCTGGAAGGAGGCTGCAGGGTGTGTCTGCAGACCGACCGCTGCAGCTCAGCCCTCTCTATAAATAACTGAGGGCTGCCGCCACATCACAGGAAACCTCAGCGCTCAGCGCCGTTAACCGTTTACTGCCACATGGAGCAGCGCTGAGGAAAAGCTGATGGAACGACTGGAAACAAGCCGTCTGTGTCTGAGCCTTTAGCTCGTACGCTAGCAGCAGGTCTGTCTCAGACGGACAGACGGGAAAAGTTAAAACCAGACATGGTGGAAGGAGCAACAGTTAGTTATGTTCAGAACCTGGAAAAATAAAGCAGGAATCAGGAGCAGCTGGTGGTCTAGTCAAAGGGTTTTTACATTTTTTATTCAGCATTTTGAAATGTTTCTTTCTTTATTTTTTATATTTTTTATAAATCTTTTTATTGAAAAGTCAGAGTTAGAAACAATAAATCATCATGGTTACAAAAGACTATTAGTTTTTCAAAGTTTATAGACACTCGACAGCGAACCTTCAGCAGACTTCAGATTTTGTTTGTTAAATGTAGGTTTGCATCAGAATAAACAAATGAATCCAGTAATCGATTAGATTAGATTAAATTAGATTAGATTAGATTAGATTAAATGTAGTAAGTAAGAATAGTTTGATCTGCATTCCAAGGTCTTCATGGTGATCAAAGGATTTTATTACTGAAAACAAAAAACATTTCAGTCTGAAAAACTCAGACAAAGAGAAAAGATTAGGAGAATTTATTGATGCAATGACTTTAGTCTTTGGCGCTCAGACCACGGCAGGAAACATTAGCGCTTAATTTAGATAGATCTGCATGAACAGAGTAAAGAACAAGGATGTTTCCCCCCCAGGCCTGAAACAGGTGGTGGAGTGGAGATAGATGGAGGTGGTCAGTCTGTAGACTGCTGGTTGGAGTGGAGATAGATGGAGGTGGTCAGTCTGTAGACTGCTGGTGGAGTGGAGATAGATGGAGGTGGTCAGTCTGTAGACTGCTGGTGGAGTGGAGATAGATGGAGTTGGTCAGTCTGTAGACTGCTGGTTGGAGAGACGGTCTGCTGAGCTTTATGGGGAGATCCAGTGGACTGGGTGAGCTGATACTAGAGCTTCACTTCCTGGAAGATGGAAGTCCAGCTGGATAACACAGGCTGATGGAACCTGTCCATGATGAGCAAGCATGAAGCGACAGTGGAGAGGAAAAACTCCCCGTTGGGAAGAGACCTCTGGCAGAACCAGGCTCAGCATGGCGGTCTGCTGCTGACCGGTTTAGATGAGACAGGGAACGCAGTGAGAGTCCAGGAAGAATGACGCTCTGATGAAGCTTTAGCTACGATGGTGGAGGAGGGGCTAGAGGGGGGAGGGAAAGGCGTCATCTGAATGATGTCACAGCGCATTGCCGCCTGCGTACAGGAGCAGACTGAGCTGCGGATCGGAGGCCTTTAAGATGAACTCTAGATGCTGATTGGCTTTCATGGAGGCGGGGTTTAGAGCTGATTGGCTTTCATGGAGGTGGGGTTCAGAGCTGATTGGCTTTCATGGAGGCGGGGTTTAGAGCTGATTGGCTTTCATGGAGGCGGGGTTTAGAGCTGATTGGCTGATAGGATGAAGCTGAATAATCAGTTTATTCGGTTGAATTTCTGCTTCGGATCCATTTCTGAAAAAATGATATTTGAAAATCCATAGAGGGGCCAGTGGCCCTATAGACGTGGCCCTGCTAGCAAAGACAAAATATAGAATAAATTTATGGGAAATAAACTTTTAAAATTTTCAATGGAACAGAAACTAATAAGTCACCTGGACTAATTAAAATCGAGGTTTTTTCACTTTTAGCTTCGGTCATTTTGAGATTTTTTTCTTTTAGATCTAAAGATTCTAGAGCAGAAAAAGGCATCTTGGTTCTCATAATCTATCAAGTGCTGAACTTTTCCTGTTTTTCTAGTTTGTTGTTGTTGTTTACTCTTAAAACCAATTTTTACTTTATTTTTTTTAAAGTTCCATCTCCTTTAAAATCCATTTTGTGAATCATAATCTTTGTTTTCAATCATTTTGGAACAAATTTCTCTTCAAATTTAAAGCAAATCCAGAAAGGAAAGGAAAGGCTGCTGTCCTAAAGCTCTGGATGCTCCAGTGCTGCATCTGGAGCCGTAATCCAGTTTAATCCAGTTTAATCCAGTTTAAACCAGTTTAATCCAGTTTAATCCAGAACCGGGAAAGAAAGACGCTCCTTCAGCTTTAGCTGCAGAAGGTTTGAAAGGGAGATGATCAGGAGGAACAGTCCTGCTTCTGGTAGCGTTCATATGATTGATGGATGGAGCTGCAGAAGAAAAGCATCCCCTCAGCATCATGCAGCCCCCACCGTGCTTCTTTTTCTGCTTCTCTCCAGTCCTCCAGGTGAGGATGACCCACCTGAGGAAGCTTTAGAAACTGACCTTACTTTAAAGCAGGACTTCATCCCTTCATCCTGCTGTTTGTTCTCTAACCAGAACCAGAACATCCCAGTTGGACTGGGAGTAAATCCCACTGTTGGATTTAGATTTTCCCTCTTGGACTGAAGAGGGTTTTATTTTTACCAGAACCAGCTAACGGATCCTCCCTGTTCTCAGAGGACTGAAACCGAGCTAATGGGTCCTGAACTTTGTAGAATCATTGAGGTTCTGAAGCTGGGCTCGGTTCTCCATCATGCCCAGACATGTTGGAGCGGCTCCAGGTTCTGAAGAACCGTCAGACCGATGCCATGTTGGATCAAACTGATCCGATGGGAAACGTCCTTCCTTCACCTCCGGTCAGCCAGGAGTGTGGCGGCGCTGGTTCCTCTGACCGGTTCTCTCTCAGCCATCCTGTCTGTCGGATCAGAACCAGCCACTGTCTAATAAACTATACCCAGTTATTAACAGAGTAATGAAGTGTCTGCTTTGCTGTTGGTGTCGTGTTTAAACGTCTCACCATCGTGGTGAATCTGCCGTGTGTCGCCGTATAAACGGTCCGGTCAGTCACACTTATATCAGATAAATATTTTACACCATCACATCTGCAAAGAGACGTCCTAGTCCAACATTGGGTGGGGGGCCCCCCAGGTGTCAGTGACGGGGCCCCTAAGAGGTTGGGGGCCCCTAAGCAGCTGCAGTCTCTGCTTACTGATAGTTACTTCATTGGATCCTGAATATTTTTACCTGCTGAGCTCTGCAGCGATGGTCTGCAGCCAGCAGGGGGAGCCAAGGAGCAGGAACACATGATCAGAAGAATAATTTCAGTTTTTTCTGATTCTAATTAAAATACACAGTCTGCAAAATTTAGAAAGTTCAATTTCTATAATTTACTTTAGTCTACAAAAAATACATGATGTAGGAAATTCAGTTTAAACATTATTTTGATATAAAATGATCAAAAACTCATAAATTTAAGATGCAACTGCTTTCCATTTACAGCAATGAATATTTGAAAATAAAAAGGGACCAACTTAGACTTTCTGCATAGAATCTATGAGTTCATTTAAAATATAAAATGTTGTCAGTCATGATCAGCTGTTTTATAAAGTAAGAGTAGAAAACTTAGAAAATAGAAACAGGAAATAAAAGCAATTCTTTCCTTTTATTTCAACAGAATTCATCTAATTGAATCTCCTCTTTAAAATTAATTGCATCTATTTAGTTGGTTTGGTTTTTAAAATGGGGTTTATTGGAGAAATGGGTTATTAGATCCATTTAAAGTGAGAATTACTGTTAATAAATGTTGGATTTTTTCTATAAAAGCTTCTTAATTAAAACAACTGAATATAATCGATTTTACTGAAGGATTAATTATAAACCATACATTTAATATCAAGTATATCTAATAAATATTTCTGTTTCTTTTCTGAGTTTAAGAAAATGTGATGAATTTAAATTATTATTTTAAATAATAATTATTAATTGAATTTAAGGGCTGTGGTTTAGCTTTGCATATTTAATTATACAGGTCCATCTTAAAATATTAGCATATTGTAATAAAGTTCATTATTTTCCATAATTTAATGATAAAACTTGAACAATCACCTGGATCAACAGATTAACTGGTTCATCACTCAGCCCCCATCATGGGTCAGACTGGGACCTGCCTGCTGCCCAGAAGGCCATCATTGACCCCCCCCCTCAGGCCAGAGGCTCAGACACAGAGAGATATTTCTGAAGCAATAGTCTGTTCCCAGAGTGCTGCTGCATCAAGGCGCCTCAGAGGGAAAACGCAGCTTCTCCACCTGTACCTAATATTGTGGCCGGCTCCAAGCTTAAAAAAACGCAACATGAGGAACTAGAAAACTCAGCTGTTGTCAAAGAGCATTTTGTTTCTATTCAGTTTATTTCTATAGCTCTAATTCACATCATGTCATCTAACTTTATAGATTAGAATCATGTCATCCCAGATCAGATTGATTCAAAGTTTTTCTATCTAAGGAAAACCAGCTGATTACATCGACTCATTGACTCTTCAGCAATCCCTCACACTAAGCATGCCTGTAGCGACAGTGGAGAGGAAAAACTCTGGATCATTATTAAATGACTCGATGTCTCTAGATGTTTATATTCATCAATCCTCGCTGGTTGGAGCCGTGGCTCGTCCACCATTTTGTTTTCTGCACCATATTTACACGCTATACTAGATGCTCGGTGCAGAAATTCTGTCTGTGCGAAGCTCCTTACTGTTGACGCCATGACCGATGCAGGAACAGATCTAGAAGCTAAAATCTACCTGAGCCTGGCTGGTGAATAAAGACGGAAGTAAAGAGGCGCTTCATAGCGTCAGCTCCTCTACTATCCTGCAGCAGCTGCACCAACAGCAGGTTCTGCTCCTTCTTCTTTTATTCGTTTCTTTTCAGCCAATCAGAGCGAGCTGCTGGACGGTCCGTCTCTGTGGTTCCAAACAGACGCAATAAAACGAGCAGAATGGAGGAAATGAAAACCAGAGGATCCGATCCATGACGCCATGGAGATAAGGTTCAAAGTATTTAGTTCGAAAATGTATTTATCGTCTAAGAAGGATTGTCCTATAATCCTAAATAAAACCTATCTAATTTGCCCTGATTGTCTGTGGCGTTCCAGATCGACAGCCGGACCGTCATCGAGACTTCCCTTTGATGGATGGTTAGGGTCAAAACCTGAAAGCTTGCACATGCATGAAAACTTGGTTTGAACTTTGGTTGGGGATTGAGGACATGAGGATCCAGAGAGGGTTCTGATCAGTAGGTTCTGTGTGGTTGCAGGAATCCACACATACGTTGGTTCTGTGATGCCTTCAAATAGTTCAGCACTGAACTGGAAGATCCCGGTCTGATCAGAACTGCATTGAGTCTGCAGACGGATTGAGGAGGTTTAGAGTAAAAAGCCAACTGGTTTAGGAAGGTTTATTTATTTATTTATTTCCCCACAGAGAGTCCAGAACCGGTTCACAGTTACCAGAACTCCTGCCAGATCTGGGTCACATGTGAGGAGATGAAGAACAGAGCTCCTCCTCTTCCTCCTCCAGTCTGCATTCGGATCTTTCCCTCCTGGAATAAGATCCTGTCTGGTTCTATGAATCCGATTTGGACTGAAACCGGATCAGAACACTGTGGTGTCGAAAGACGGCGCTGCAGAGGAGCGGTTCTGGTTTTATCAGCGGAGCTGGTTAATGTGTGACCTGTGGATAAACCGGGTCGGTGACCCGCCATAATCCAGCTGTGTTTATGGGCCGGCACGACAACAGAAGGTTCTGGTTGTTAGGGTGGAGCAGCTGGAACAGAACCGACCCGTTTATCAGGATGGAAGATTTGGTTCTGCTGATACCCGAGTCTGCATCAGTTCTCTGGTTTGGCAGACTTCTGGTTCTGATCCAAACTCAGAAGTTCTGTGTTCTGCAGAACCCTCCTGCTGAGCTGTGACCTCTTTGTAGATTGGGTCGGTTCTGCTCCAGCCCCTCCTCTTGGTGAAGGTTCTGAAAGGGCCCGTTGGGCCACACACTCTGCCCTTTGTTCCTGTTCCTGGAATCTTTCCAGCCGTGTTTTACGGTCCAATTCAGAGCGGGTCGGCACCGGGAGCCGTCGGCCAATCAGAACTCAGCAAAGCGGGTTCAGCCGACTGACGCTGGCGGCTCCCATCAGGTTTCTGGGGGGGGGTTCTGACTGCAGAGAAAAGTTCCCTGAGCAGCTGGGATCAGTTCTGACCCGTTCCTGGTGATGCAACTCGGCCCGTTTATCCTGCAGCAGATGGTCCTGGGGGACGTTTTAATCCGTTTCATTCAGAGGAAACGGTTCTCCAGCGCCGAGCAGAACCGCTCTGCTACAGGAGGGAACATGGATGGATTCGGACCGCACTCGGCTCCGGTTCTGCAGAGGTTCTGAGATGCAGGAACCTTCATAAGCTCCAGTTGATGCTTCGTCTCTGAAGGAGGAACTGGAGCCTGAATCGGTTCCTGTCAGCAGAATCTTTGGAACGTGTTTCCTTTTTTAGTCAGAACCCAAAGGTTCTGCTCGTTATGGGATCAGTGGTTCTGGAACCTTCCTAGGTTCTGTTCTGGATCTGGGAGGTTCTGTGGATGCTGCTGCTGCAGGGATCCGATGTGCCGCCTGAAAGCTGAAGCTGGCGGATCCGGTTACCTGAGGACACCTGAAGACGTGACAACAACAGGGACAAGGTCCAGACGTCTTATCAGTTCTGCTGAACCGGGACGTCAGAGCCGAGGGGGTGGAACCGGGACAGGGGTGAAACGGGTCCCGCTCGGCTGTGAAGAGTCAGAGGAGGATTGGATCAGAATCCAAACGGACCCGGTGAGGGCAGCGCTGATGGAGCCGCGGCTGGCCGGACTCTGAGCCGGGCCTGCGGGAAGGACCGGGTCATGTACGTCCTCTGCACCCTGGCTGTCCTGACGCTGCACAGCCTCCTCAGGAAGCGGGTCACCGGCGAGCCCAACGGAACCGCTGAGGCTGCAGGGAAGGAGGATGTGCCGGTCTCCCCGGGTCAGGGGGGAGGCGGTACCGGCAGGAGACCGGTCCAGGTGAGATGGACAGAAACTGATCTAAAGCAGAGAAACGTTCTTCCAAACGGGTCAGAGCTCATTACCGGGTTAAAACCAGCCTGTTCGGATTCTGCTCGGTTCTGTCCCAGTTCTCAATGTTTACTCTGTATTTGGGTCAGCAACCCGTTCAGAACCCGCCCTACCGGACAGGTTCTGCCCAGATTACAGAAGTTTTAGTGTTTTATTCCAGATCCCAAAAAAATTCAGTCAACTTTTTGGTCTGTTGCCATGGAAACCGTTTTCTACTTCGGATCGGACCGGTTCTGATCCATAACCCAGGCTGGTCAGTGGGAGGAGCTCTGCAGGGGTTCTGGTGGGGAAGCTTCGATCTCAGTTATGTCACTTCCTGTCAGCGGGACAAACCTCTGGCTCTGCTGTCAGGCCGTTATGTAACGACGATGATGATGATGATGATGATGATGATGATGATGATGATGATGATGATGATGATGATGATCTGCAGCTGAGCTGCGGTTCTGATCGGACCCTGACTGGGTCGGAGGTTCCACTTGGCGCCGTGAACCTAAACTCAGACCTAAAGAAAATAAAAACCTTTTTGGTTCCAGTGATGCGTTCAGGGAAAACCTGTAAAATATATCATCTAATCAGAGGAAACCCAAACTGAACAAGGAGTAAAATCATTGAAATAAGATTTTAATGAGTTTTATCTGAGCAGGAATTAAAAATCGTATTTCCAGAGGTTCCCTCCTGACCCAGAAGAACACGGAGAAGTTCTAGGTGACGCCAAGCACCGGACCTGAATCATTGGGGGTGGGGGGTGGGGGGCTGCGAGGTTCTGGCAGACGGAGCGGTGCCGCCGTGTTTTCCGTCATGGAGCCCAGCAGCTGCTGCACCGTGACATCACAGAGTCCGATCAGCCAATCAGAGGCGAGCGGTGGGGGAGGGGCCGCTCTGCTGAAATATTTATCCATCGTGGGGAGGGTGGGATTTCGGGGGGTGTGATGCTGCTCTACTGTTGCTAGGGAAACGATGGGAGGAAGCAGTGTGTGTTTTGGTGAGGAGGGGGGGGGTCATTGGATGATTCTGTGTGTCGCCATGAAGCTGCAGCGCTGAGGAAGATGAGGCTGCAGGGAGGTAAGGATGGATGGATGGATGATGGATGGATGGATGGATGGATGGATGGATGGATGGATGATGGATGGATGGATGGAGAGGATGAGGAGGAGGATGAGGAGATGAGCTGCTGCTCTGTAACCTGATGCAGCAGCTCATGTTCCTGCTGCTGAGCTGCATCCTGGCAGACGGCAGCAGGACGTCTCTCTCCGTTTGTGTCTGAGCGTTTTCCTCTCCAGACGTTTCCTCTGAGCTTTCTGAAGCTCCTGCTCTGTTGCAGCAGGTGTGGGCGGAGCCTCAGTCAGGTATTTTAAGCATTAACGGCTACGATCTGCTGGTAATAGAAGCTGTAGGTCGGTGGAAGTGGGTCACACTGTGCTGGGGGGGGGTATCGATTAGGCTGGGAGGCTTGGAAAACGGAGCAGAGCGATACTGGTTGACACAGAGCATCAGATGCTTTAACCGGGGTTGGGGGGGAGGACGTCCTCCATCAGACGGAGGGTAGCAGGACCGACCCGGATCTCATCTCCATCTACGGCTGCTTCTGCTCTAATGCTGCTCTGCAAAAACTCAATTATAAGGAGTCAAGTTTTCTTTAAATGTATTTAAATGTGAGACAATTTGCCATTAGAATAACATTATTTACTGAAAGGATAATAAAATAGCTAACCCTGCTTAAATTAAGATATTTATTAGTTTTTGCAGTAAAAACATTTGATAATCCTCCTGAGGAGCATACGATATGTTCAGACTGAGGAGCTCCATCTGCTGGAAAACTACAGATAAAAACTCTCCATGTTGGAGAAATCTGGAAGATGATAAACTTCATCAATCATCCAATAAAAATGTTATTTTAATCATTAATAAAATCATTCATGAAATTCATGTTTTAGTCCTATTAAGCATAAATAACATTAAAGGTCTGATTTCTGTTGGAGACTCAGAAATCAGACGGAACCTAAAAACCTTTCAGTGTTTTTGGTTTTTTCTGTGATCCAGAGATTAATACAGAAGATTTCCAATAAATCTTTGTTTTTGGCTTAGATTTAGTTTTTATAGAGCTCACAGCGGTCAGTGAAGGCAGCACAGCCTGGGATCGATTGGTTCTGCCTCCTGTGATGTCATCAGAGACAGGGCTGATGATCTATAGGGTTAGCCAGGCGATGACTCTGTGTTGACATGGCAACGATACAGAAGCCTGCCTTCTTTCTCAGACTGATCCAAGGTCGGGTTCAGGAGGGACGATTCATTCAGGGGCGATTCCCAGGTGCTCCCAGGCCAAACCGCTTCCCCCCTGCTTCTCTCAGTGAGATGCCCCCACAACTACTACAGCCGACCCCTTCCATACAGAAGATGATGAAGCTCCTCCCCTTCTCCAGTACCCCGCAGCATCAACCCATAGCGCCATTATTGAGGTTCAGAAATTAGATTGTTCTGATCGTTCTTCACCACCAGACTGGATCAGAACCAGAATCACTGCAGATAAACCGCAGATCTGTCTGTCAATCACAGGATCCATCAGTCCCAGATACCCCACCTCCTCCCCCTGCCGGTGTTCTGTCAGACCAGCATGCCCACAGTCAGACCAGCGTGCCCACAGTCAGAGCAGCGTGCGTGCCCACAGTCAGAGCAGCGTGCCCACAGTCAGAGCAGCGTGCCCACAGTCAGAGCAGCGTGCCCACAGTCAGAGCAGCGTGCCCACAGTCAGAGCAGCGTGCCCACAGTCAGAGCAGAAGCGCACAGTCGTGCCCACAGTCAGAGCAGCTGCCCACAGTCAGAGCAGCATTGCCCACAGTCAGAGCAGCGTACCCACAGTCAGAGCAGCATGCCCACAGTCAGAGCAGCATGCCCACAGTCAGAGCAGCAGCAGCGTGCCCACAGTCAGAGCAGCATGCCCCACAGTCAGACAGCGCAAGTGCTCATTGAAGTCAGAGCAGCCACAGTCAGAGAAGCAGCGCGGCCCACAGCTCAGAGCAGCGTGCTCCACAGTCAGAGCAGCGCGTTTCCCCAGTCAGAGCAGCATGCCCACAGTCACAGCAGCCGCCCCCACAGTCGGAGCAGCAGCATGCCCACAGTCAGAGCAGCGTATGCCCACAGTCAGACCAGCATGCCCACAGTCAGAGCAGCAGCATGCTATAGTCAGAGCAGCGCGTCTCAGTCAGAGCAAGCAGCGCGCCCACAGTCAGAGCAGCGCATGCCCACAGTCAGAGCAGCATGCCCACAGTCAGAGCAGCGTGCCCACAGTCAGTCAGACCAGCATGCCCACAGTCAGAGCAGCGTGCCCACAGTCAGAGCAGCGTGCCCACAGTCAGAGCAGCATGCCCACAGTCAGAGCAGCGTGCCCACAGTCAGAGTCACAGCATGCCCCCACAGTCAGGAGCAGCGTGCCCACAGTC
>JAGKQL010000079.1:219586-253854 GCA_018398635.1 Cyprinodon brontotheroides
TGGACCGGCTGTTTTCTGGACTCTGACCCAGAGCCTGACCTTCTTCTCTAGCTTCAGGTTTCTGTTTCATTTTCTGAGAAAAGCAGCGATGGAAGCAGGTTCCTCAGGATGGACCTCCAGGCTCCTCAGGATGGACCTCCAGGCTCCTCAGGATGGACCTCCAAGCTCCTCAGGATGGACCTCCAGGTTCCTCAGGATGGACCTCCAGGCTCCTCAGGATGGACCTCCAGGCTCCTCAGGATGGACCTCCAGGCTCTTCAGGATGGACCTCCAGGCTCCTCAGGATGGACCTCCAGGTTCCTCAGGATGGACCTCCAGGCTCCTCAGGATGGACCTCCAGGCTCCTCAGGATGGACCTCCAGGCTCCTCAGGATGGACCTCCAGGCTCCTCAGGATGGACCTCCAGGCTCCTCAGGATGGACCTCCAGGTTCCTCAGGATGGACCTCCAGGTTCCTCAGGATGGACCAGGTTCCTCAGGATGGACCTCCAGGCTCCTCAGGATGGACCTCCAGGTTCCTCAGGATGGACCTCCAGGCTCCTCAGGATGGACCTCCAGGTTCCTCAGGATGGACCTCCAGGCTCCTCAGGATGGACCTCCAGGTTCCTCAGGATGGACCTCCAGGCTCCTCAGGATGGACCTCCAGGTTCCTCAGGATGGACCTCCAGGCTCCTCAGGATGGACCTCCAGGCTCCTCAGGATGGACCTCCAGGTTCCTCAGGATGGACCTCCAGGTTCCTCTGGATGGACCTCCAGGTTCCTCAGGATGGACCTCCAGGCTCCTCAGGATGGACCTCCAGGTTCCTCAGGATGGACCTCCAGGTTCCTCAGGATGGACCTCCAGGTTCCTCAGGATGGACCTCCAGGTTCCTTCACCCGTTTTTTATGGATCCGGTTCTGCTCATCTTCTAGAACCTTGTTTGACCCTCTGCCAGATCTCCATCTTCTCCAACAACATGATATTCTGACTGGTTCTGTTTTATTGTTTGTTCTGACAGGAAACATCAAAGTAATCAGCAGAACCTTCAGTCTGTGAGGTTCTGAAGAACCTTCTGATGGACCTCTCTGGTTCTGCTGAGCTTCTGATGGACCTCTCTGGTTCTGCTGAGGTTCTGATGGACCTCTCTGGTTCTGATGGACCTCTCTGGTTCTGCTGAGGTTCTGATGGACCTCTCTGGTTCTGCTGAGGTTCTGATGGACCTCTCTGGTTCTGCTGAGGTTCTGTTGGACCTCTCTGGTTCTGAGTTTCTGTTCCGACTGAGAATCGAAACTGAAAATGTTTCTGATTTCATGAAAAATCCAGAAAGTATCGATGAAGCTGGACTGACAGGAAGCAGCAACAGATCCGAACCGAACCGAACCAAACCGAACCGAGCCGAGCTGAAGAAACGAACCTTAGAGCTGCTAGAAACTGTTAGCATTAGCAGTTAGCAGCTAGCGGTCAGCTAGCTCAGGCTAACAGGAAACACCGAACTGTTAAACATACCCAGCTAACCGAACCGAACCGAACCGACACCAGAACCGCCCTCAGCCCGAGTCCCGGTCCCAGTGACCAGCGGCGGTACCGGTCCAGCAGCTCCGGGAGGCGGTCCGTCACTCACCAGCTGTCCCCAGCCCTGAGCTCGCTGTCCCGCAGCAGGCTTTCGATCTCCCGCCGCTGGGTCTCCAGACCCGGAGGCTCCGCGGCCGAACAGCGGCTGTTGGCCGTCATGCTGCCGGTCATTCAGTCATTAATGTCGGAGCGGAGGCTCCGCTGCCTGGAGGAGCAGAGAACCAGAAGCAGAACTCTGTTTGCGGAAGAAGGAACCGGTTCTGCCCCAAAATGATGACGGCTTCCTGGGAAGCAGCTGCGGTTCCTCACCTGACCGCAGGGGGGCGACCGAACAATTCAGCTTAATGAGCGAAAAAGTTTAAGATGAAAAGAAAATGATTAAAAATAAAGTGCAGGAGGAAGAAAACAGACGGATCCTAACTAAATGAACCCCCATACTGGTTCAGCTGGTGCTGAACTGGACAGCTCTTTCAGTGACAGACTGCTGCCCCCTAAATGGACCAGGGAGCGTTATCACAGATCCTTCCTCCCAGCAGCTGGAAGACTCTAGAACCACCACTGTTCCCAGTAACCTCAACCAGTTCTTCCATTCATGCTGATTTCTACCTCAGTCGGTTCAATAACCTGCTGCTGTGGATGATGGTAAACAGTCTGTGGTCCTGCTGGGAGAAGCAGAGATTATCAAGGCAGCTGGAATAATGCATCTGAGGAGATCAATAATCCAAATAAATAAACCTTTTCCATCTCTCTTTTTGTTGTTTTTATTTATTTGTTTTTGTTTTCTTTTTACAAATATAGCCATTTTATTAATGACCTGGAAAAAGTCATTAAGTTAAATCAGCATGGATGCTGCCTGAACATACTGTAACCCCTCCCCAAAAGGAAAATATATAAAGGTTTATGAACATGGATAAGATTCCAAAGGATCGGTCTGAGATCCAGGAGTTAAAGACTGAAGTCTGTTATGTTGGGATTAGGAATGTGAGCCTCCAGCGCTGAGATGATGAACAAACAGAAACCAAGACGTTGTTCTGCTTAGAGTTTGGTGAATTTGGCTTCGCTTTCCTCAAGCTGCAGCTTTAACAGCAACACTTCCATCTGTGACACAGTGGAGCTTTTCCAGGTGAGCTGGAGGCTCCTTCAGCCAACAGGCCTCATGTTCTACATATTTACTGTTTGGGAGACGAGATGCATTAAAACGGGAGCGAGGAGCAGATCACACAACTATAAATACAATGAATAAATAAATAAATTAAAAAAATGTAAAGAATAAGTTATTCAGCTTTTTAACTGGAAGAACAAAAATCAACATAATTGTAAACAAACTGACAGGTTGTATGAAGCAAAGAAAAAACTATTTTGGCTAAATGTCCAATCCTTTAATTGATCCTTTTAATTTTGCCTGATTTACCTTAATATAGGAATCTTTACTAAACCATCAGTAACTTTCACCACATTTAAAGCGGTTCTGATGTTCCTCTAAGCTGCCCTGAACTTTGTCCTCTTCCCTTGTGACTAAACATGAAAAATTAATGTTTAAACCCAGAAAGCTTCTGGGTCACAGTGAGACATGGAGGCCTAAGCTTCACCCACTGGCTTCACCTGCTGGTAAATGATGCAGAGCCACTCTGCTTCTAGACTTACACAACTTTTATTGTCATTTTGTACAGAGAGAATACAAAACGAAAGCTTCCAGACAGTCAATGAACATTTCCACTCCTTAAAGTGAAGCAGTGATCAAATGAAAAAACATGGAGCAAAAAATCACAGTGATCTGGAAGTTCACAGCATTAATATCTATGATGCAGATATGCGTCATAGATATACCTCTGCTGATTAATCTGGATCTGGATCCGGATCCAGGTCTGGATCTGGCTCCATAGAGGAAATCATTTCTAAGCAAACTCAGACTCATCAGACTGGAAACCAGTTTAACCATAAAACCCAGTCAGCATCTCAGAACATAGAAGTATCAGTCAAATATTACAGCTGTTAACTTTCGTAGCTCATCCACTAATTACTCATTTATATCACTGATTTCACTTTTAGAGTGTATTTTATATTTTTTGCTTTTTATATTCTTTTTATTTGTGTTTGAAACTGAATTCATTCATTTCTTACTTAAAGCTCGTTTTCAAAATACCTAGTGTTTAACATGAATTAAAAAACACTTGATCAACAGGAATCATCTAGATAATTTAATCAAACCAAAGATAAATTATATAAAATAAACAGAACTTATTTATTTGATGAAAAAAAGAGCCGTCGGGAGGAAATCTAAACATTTTAAATGTGATTCACCGCTTGGTGGCGGTAATGCGATAATAGGCTGTTTGGAGGCAAAAGCCGAAGAAGAAAGAGAAGAAGAAAAACAATCCTTCTCGTCCAATCAGTGGCTTCGAAAATAAGCCGCCAGCCAATGAGCTTCTTCTGCTCTGTTCGCGCGCTGACAGCCGGAGAAGACAACATGGAGGTAGAAATGAGCGAGACAGAAAACAACCAGAAACCGGCTGGAAGTGAGCAGAAGACGGACACGGAGGCTGGGGCCTCCTCATCCAAAGGCCCCGGCGGCTCCTACGAGCTTCCCTGGGTGGAGAAATACCGGCCGGTGAAGCTGAACGAGATCGTTGGGAACGAGGAGACGGTGAGCCGCCTGGAGGTGTTCGCCAGGGAGGGGAACGTCCCGAACATCATCATCGCAGGTGGGTGGAGAGGAATGGGGAGGAAACAGGGAGGAAACGGGGAGGAATGGGGAGGAAACAGGAAGGAAATATGGAGGAAACGGGGAGGAAACATGGAGGAAACGGGGAGGAATGGGGAGGAAACAGGAAGGAAATATGGAGGAAAAAGGGAGGAAACATGGGGGAGACAGGGAGGAAACATGAAGAAAATGGGGAGGAAACATGGAGGAGACAGGGAGGAAATATCGTGCACGGCGGTGGAGGGATGATACTTTGGGCTTGTTTAGATCATCTACAGTGAGCAGCTGAAGTGATGACCCCTGAGATGTTGTTTGTTCTTCTCTCCTTGCTGCTGGGTTCTGTGGTCCAGGACCTCCAGGGACGGGAAAGACCACCAGCATCCTGTGTTTGGCTCGAGCTCTGCTGGGAGCCGCCATGAAAGACGCCGTCCTAGAGCTGAACGCCTCAAACGACAGGTCAGACTCGGGCCGGCTGCTCTGACCGGGGGAGGGGGGGGTAGAGACAGGAGTCCTGATGTTGGACATTTGTTCTGCAGGGGGATCGACGTGGTGAGGAACAAGATCAAGATGTTTGCTCAGCAGAAGGTCACGCTGCCCAAAGGGCGACACAAGATCATCATCCTGGACGAGGCGGACAGGTGGGTCAGGCTCAGATCCGAACATCTGGACCGCTGAAGCTACCACAGCTGCTCGGGTCCTGCTTCATGCCTGCATGGCTGAACGTTGCCACATGATGTAAACATTGTGGTTGCCCTGGCAACGATAATAACATCACGCAGCGTCCGTTAGCGCGTCCAATGACGGATGAAGTTTGACCTGAAATAAAATCTGTTTCTGGTGAACAAAGCCAAAACCGTGTTAAACCGTGATATAGAGCTGGGTAGCGCTGTGGCTGGCTGTGCTCAGTAGCTAACAGGTTAGCCTCTTTTTAGCTCTCGCTCAGTTAGCCACATTAAGCTACACTCAGGGTTTCCATGGGTTAATAAAAATAATGAAAAGTCATTTCATTCTTTTTTAATTAAGGCCTTAATTGGCATTAAAATTCATTAAATGCGATTAACGTGGCATTTAAAATACTTTATTTAAAAAAAAAAGTTTATTAAAACAATTTCTTCAGATATATTGCGATATGTTAGCGTGGAACTGCTTCCGTTTGATCGTAAAGTCGTATGTTTGGGAAAAAAGCTTGAGAAAAGGCTATAGAATGGCGCTAATGCTAATTTGGTTGAACGCTGGTTGGCTGTTTCGGAGGCGGATGAAGGCGAATAATCAGTTTATTCAGTTAAACTTCCGCCTAGGATCCATTAAACAAAGGAAAAATGAAAAATATTTAGCCTCGCCAATCTTTTTTTCCAAAATAAACTCTGTAAAACATCCTGAAAGCCGATTTGAACCTCAGTCTTTATAGATCCACATCTTGACTAGAACTCAGCCTAATCTGGACTGAATCAGTTGAAGCAGGTTTGTTCCACAGAGGTTTTAGTGAGCAGCGTTCTAGGAGGAAATGGGATTTTAGCACAGTGCCAAAAGTGCAAAAATACATTTTTTCCTCTCATAAAAGGGAATCTGGTCAAACAAATATGCTGATTTCCATTATTGGAGACCTTCTGCATGAGGCAAAGCCTTTGCTGCTCAGATTTAGCCAATAATTTCATCAAACTGAATAGAAAATAAGAATAGCAGAGCAGCTTATGTAACACACGCCGGTTACATCATGCAGAGGACTGAGGCCTCCCTATATGGCTCCTGTGCGCTAACCACTGCACCACCAAAGCATCCACCTTCATGTTTCTGGGTGCTTTTGTATTTCTTGTGCTGCTCTCTAATGCCCCCTTGTGTTTGTTTTCTTTCCCTTTAGCTTCCTTCCAGATAGAGAGACACCCTGTCCTACTTTTAAGGCTAGGCTTAAAACTTCCTTTTTGATAAAGCTTTAGTTAGGAGTGGCTCAGGTTATCCTTGACTATCTCTATATAGTTATGCTGCTATAGTATTAGACTGCTGGAGGACATAGGGACCCCTTTTTTCATCATTCTGCTTCTCATTCTATCTCTATTTCTTCCCACTCTTGCAGAATCTGTTAGTTCAATCTCTAACGTGCTGCTCTCTCTGCTTTCTCTCTGCTTTTTCTCATAGTAGCTTCATCTGGTCTGTTCCCTGTTTGGCTGTGACTCCATCCTGGTAGAGAAATATCATTGTGTTGCTGCCATCAACACCTTTGTTTCTAGATGTTGGAGCTTGGCCTTGCTTTCCAGTGTAGTCCTGTTTCTCTGACTGTGACTAACTGATGTGCGCTCTCTTCATCTGATGGGAATTGGAGCTATAGAAATAAACTGAATAGAATTTATTTTCTACTTTTCTTTTTATTTTGTTAAAACTTTGTCAATTTGATCAAATGACAGTTAAGTCTGTCTATATCTTAGTCCTAATGACCCATCAGATGGTGTCCCAGTGCTGAGGAGCCCATCAGCAGGGGAGCAGAACCTCCAGCAGATCTCCTGAGCTGCAGCCTGATGAGTGAAGAGCTGAGGGAAGGGAGCCCCCTGCTGGAGGATGAAGGGACTGTTTGCTAAGGAGGGAACAGGAAGCGGATCCGCTGCTGAACGCTGAGCGGTTTCCTGCTTCTCTGTGGGTCCATCGCAGCAGCAGCAGCAGCAGCAGGGCGGCTCCAGCAGAGCTTCCTGGACCAGAGCCGGACCCCCAACATGGCGAAGACCTACGACTACCTGTTCAAGCTGCTGCTGATAGGAGACAGCGGCGTGGGGAAGACCTGCCTGCTGTTCCGCTTCAGTGAGGACGCCTTCAACACCACCTTCATCTCCACCATCGGTGAGTGACGCGCCACAGATGCACCCGCTTACCTGTGTCCCACCTGTCCTGGTCAGAAGATGCTGTTCTCCTCAGTGACGTCACTTCCCGTGGTTCTGAACGGGATGCATAGAGCAGATGGTTCTGGAAGATTTTCCGAACCGGATTCGGTTTGCTGCAGCAGAACCAAATGAGGGCCGAACCTCCAGCCAGAACCGATTATTCAGACCGGATCCTGATGTCGCTACAAGCATGCTTAGTGTGAGGGATCCTGCTGAAGAGTGAATGAGTCTTAGATAGAAAACTTTGAATCAATCTGACTGGATGATCTGGTTGAGGTGTGGATCTATAAAGTGACCCTGAGATGAAAACATGATGTGAATTAGAGCTATAGAAATGTAACTCGGAATACCAATTGAATTAGATGTCAAAGACACTGATGGGTCCGAAAAACATCACAGCCAGCCATAAATAGATCCATGAATAGAACCATCAGGCCTGCTGCTTTTAAATATTGATTTTATTCATCAGAAGGAAAAACTGTTTTCCAACCATCCAGATCCGGATCGCTGTCAGAACCAGTTAAACAGAACCTGTTCTGACAGCTGGAAGTAGGCAGGTGGATCCCATAAACCAGGATGATGAAGTGAACAGAACCAAAGGTTCTGCTCCATTTCTCAGGCTTTGGACTCCACAGAACCACCATCAGAACCACAGAACCACCATCAGAACCATAGAACCACCATCAGAACCACAGAACCACCATCAGAACCACAGAACCACCATCAGAACCATAGAACCACCATCAGAACCATAGAACCACCATCAGAACCACAGAACCACCATCAGAACCATAGAACCACCATCAGAACCACAGAACCACCATCAGAACCACAGAACCACCATCAGAACCACAGAACCACCATCAGAACCATAGAACCACCATTAGAACCACAGAACCACCATCAGAACCATTGTCCATGCTGGGAACATCTGAGCCAGGAGGTTCTAGAAGAACCCAGGAGTTCTGCAGGCCTTGTTACCTGAGTTTGGGTCAGGGTTCTGGGCAGATCTGGACTGGTTTTGGATCAGCGCCAGTCCTGCTTAATGCTTCTAATCTGGAACCATTCGGTTCTCCTTAGGGTGGAGCTTATTCTAGAACGTCAGCTTCTAACCGTAGCATAAAGGGTTAATTATTGAAGAAGCAGAAAATAATCCAGAAAAAATGTCCTTGGTGATGAGACCAAATCAACCGTTTCAGAACCAGAACTTTCTTCCTACAGTCAGACATGGTGGAGGTGGAGTGATGCTGGTTTATGACCTTCAGCTGGTCTATAGAATCCCCTTCTGAAATGTTTGGGAGCGGCCTAGTCAAAGTCTGAGACGTTTCAAATGGGTCTGAACCGTAGAACTATAAACCTACAGATGAGAAGCGCTTCAGGAAGGCGACCAGCCCCCTTCAGACGGAGACAGGAAACAGCTCAGTTTCATTTCCTGCTCAGAGAGGCGAAGTCAGAGCGGAGCAGAACAAACCCGTCTGACTCAAACTGGATCAGACCAGTGAGGGATCCAGCTGACTGGGTCAGTCTGGTTCTGTTAGTTCTAAGGAACAGGAGGGCTGTGACATCACAGATCAATGATGGCGCTGAGAACGAGGCCGCCGCTCTGCTGGGAGCTGATTGGTTCTGCCTTGGTCTCTGTTTCCTGTCAGAGGTGCTTCTGACTGTCCGTCAGGTTCAGTCATGTGAGCTGCGGTGCGGAGGGGGAGGGGTCAACAGGAAACAGGAAGCTCGTCATCAGAGGGAGGAAGTGATGCTTGGTCACATTCGTCCTTTAAAAATAACACAGAGGGGATTTTTTTCATCACAGAACCGCAGAAGAAGCAGCGGTTTTCCTGAACAGAACCTCCACTCCCATTTCTCCCAGTATAAAAAGACCAGTTAGATCAAAGTTCCTACTGTTCAATCAGAGGCTGCCCCCTGCAGGATGGAGGCTGAACCACAACCACTCAGATTTCTCTCTTATGTTTCAGGAATTGATTTTAAGATCCGGACGGTGGAGCTGGACGAGAAGAGGATCAAACTCCAGATCTGGTGAGAGCCGCTCAGGAATAGTTCTGCTTGGTTAAAGAAATAATCAATCGATCATTATTTACACCTGAAACCAAAACGTTTGCAGGGATTTAATGAATTTAGCTTTAATCAGTAAAAAACTTAAAATAATTTCGTTGTGATCACTGAGTCTGGGAGCGGCCATTTTTGCCCAAATATAGTAACCCCTCCCAGCACTGGGACTTGATGAACAGCCGATACCGCCGCACCGTGACAATGTCACTAACCAGTAGGTGGCAGTAGTGTTCTTTTGACAAACATGGATGCCTCCAGTAAAGCACATTCACATGAAAATTACTCTGAATTAAAACACTGATCATTTATTGAACAGGATGGAATCATTTCAGATTTAAAGAACTTTCAGAAGTTTGGATTCTGAATCTGAGCGACTTTTGCTTTAATGGATCCATTTTGATTTTGGACGAGTTCTTCCTCAAGTCGCCGTTACTGAACCCTAAATAAAATATTTTTTACTCATTCAGTTAATCTTAGGTTTGGTTTCTGTCTGCAGGGACACGGCGGGTCAGGAGCGCTTCAGAACCATCACAACTGCCTATTACAGAGGTGCCATGGTAGGCCACGCCCCCTCACCTTTCACCATTGGTCAGTACTTAGAAGTCACTTCCTGTTTGTTTTGTGGCAGGGCATCATGCTGGTTTATGACATCACTAACGAGAGATCCTTCGACAACATACGGAACTGGATACGCAACATAGAGGAGGTAGGCACGGCCACGTCATTACCTTCAGATGATGTCATCAACAGCCTGACCAATCAGGAGACTCGTTTGTTTTCCAGCACGCGTCGGCAGATGTGGAGAAGATGATTCTGGGAAACAAGTGCGACATGAACGACAAGAGACAAGTTTCCAAGGAGAGAGGAGAGAAGGTGGGAGGAGCTTCCTGATCACATGACCACAGATCGATCACATGACCAGGAACTTATTACAGGAAGTGATTACATGTTGGGTTCCATTACGTACTGCGCTGGGCCGAGTCTGACCGTCCGCTCTACATCCCTCCATCACTATAGAGCTATAGTGAACTTTATAGTGAACTCGTTAACTGACCGTTCAGACAGATGATCACTGCTTTTGGCTCCCAGTTGGTCACGTAACTCCGCCTCCCCGCACGGTGCCTGCACCATCTTTATTATTTACCGCTGCTACAACAAATCCCATGATGCTTTGCGAGGAGAGCTCCCACAAAGCAACCTGGGATCCTGCTGGTCTAGTGATGAGGTAGGATCACTAGTTTTCAAGGTGCGACTAGATGTTTGGACACTCATTTAAAAATGGCGTAACCACTATATAGCGCCCTATAGAGCGGTTGGAGCGGACGTTCGGACACAGCCATGGAATCTGATAACATGACTGAGGTAAGTGGACGGCGTGTCCTGGACCGGATCAGATGACATTCCACCATCATCTCTAATGTTTGGTTCTGCTCTCCTCCAGCTGGCCATTGACTACGGGATCAAGTTCCTGGAGACCAGCGCCAAGTCCAGCATCAACGTGGAGGAGGTGAGTCTGGTTCCTAAGCAGCCGCTGGGACTGCGGTAAAACATCAGGGTAACTTTCTGGAGGTCTCCTCAGGGCTTCCTCACACTCGCCAGAGACATCATGAGCCGACTCAACAGGAAGATGGTGAGTTGGACCCGTTTCCTGGTTTAAGTTTAGATCTAATACCTAATAAAAGATTGATTAGATCCATAGTTCTAGATGTTCTGTTCAGGATCTGGATCAGCTTCTGTATTTTTGCTCTCCAGAATGACAGCGGCCCTGCAGGTGGAGGAGGGCAGGTGAAGATCACAGAGTCTCGCTCCAAGAAGAGCCTGTTCAGATGCCTGCTGCTGTAGGCGGAGCCTCCTGCTGCCGACCAATCATCTCTGGACTCTTGAAGAGACTTAATTGGCTCCTCCTTCGGTTCCGATCAACCTGGTCCTGACCGCGGCCATCTCCTGAGCAGAAAGACGTAACAATCGGCTGCTGTTTAATTTATTTCTCAGAGAGGAAGTGGGAGGGGCCTATTCAGAATGGGGGCGTGGTATGTGTGGGGAGGGGCTTGATCCAACAGAAGCTCTTCAGTAGCAGAACTGGTCTCATCAGTCGGGCTTCACGGATGGTCAACAGAGCGCGCTCAGTTCATCTTTTTATACAATTATTTTCTTTTAATTCAGCTGCAGAACATTTGGGAGGAGAGAGTCGCCAGGAGGTTCCAGAACCCTGGAGGTTCCAGAACCCTGGAGGTTCTCCCCTAGAGGTTCCAGAACCCAGGAGGTTCCAGAACCCTGGAGGTTCTCCCCTAGAGGTTCCAGAACCCAGGAGGTTCCAGAACCCTGGAGGTTCTCCCCCAGAGGTTCCAGAAGCCTGGAGGTTCTCCCCCAGAGGTTCCAGAACCCAGGAGGTTCCAGAACCCTGGAGGTTCTCCCCTAGAGGTTCCAGAACCCAGTAGGTTCCAGAACCCTGGAGCTTCTCCCCCAGAGGTTCCAGAAGCCTGGAGGTTCTCCCCCAGAGGTTCCAGAACCCTGGAGGTTCCAGAACCCTGGAGGTTCTCCCCTAGAGGTTCCAGAACCCTGGAGGTTCTCCCCTAGAGGTTCCAGAACCCTGGAGGATCTCCCCTAGAGGTTCCAGAACCCTGGAGGTTCCAGAACCCTGGAGCTTCTCCCCCAGAGGTTCCAGAACCCTGGAGGTTCTCCCCCAGTGGTTCCAGAACCCAGGAGGTTCTCCCCTAGAGGTTCCAGAACCCAGGAGGTTCTCCCCCAGAGGTTCCAGAACCCTGGAGGTTCTCCCCCGGAGGTTCCAGAACCCTGGAGGTTCTCCCCCAGAGGTTCCAGAACCCTGGAGGTTCTCCCCCGGAGGTTCCAGAACCCTGGAGGTTCTCCCCCAGAGGTTCCAGAACCCTGGAGGTTCTCCCCCGGAGGTTCCAGAACCCTGGAGGTTCTCCCCCAGAGGTTCCAGAACCCTGGAGGTTCCAGAACCCTGGAGGTTCTCCCCCAGAGGTTCCACAGAAGAAGTTAGGGAGCCCCACCAATTAAGTGATTTAGTAGGAACTGTTCCCAGAATGCTTTACTTGGTTAGGGCACCCTGCCTCCAGATATCTAGTCATATCTTCTTTGTGAAGTAAGTTGAGAGAGAAGTTTGGACTGAACTGGAGTTCCTCCAGTTTCAGCCAGTTCACCCACAGCTGTGGCCTTTGACTAGGCCCAGTTAGAGAGGCCAGGGAGGCCTTTGGCTCCCATAAATGTCTGAGTCCAGTTCTGCTTCAGCTTGGATACTTTGTCACCGACATTCTTCAAACTCCTAATAGAACAGATCCTGGAACATCCCCCAACCATGACACTTCCCCCTCCGTGCATCCCAGCCGGTGTGCTGTTTGGTTTAGGTCCCAGAACCTCTAGTTGTCGGGGGTTGAACCTGTTCAGCCTGGTACTGTCTGGACAGACGTGGACCATAAGAACCCGCCAAAGGTCCCGAGATGACATTAACCCTTTAACTGCCAGGCCAAGCAAATGGCTTCCTAATCAACATAAATACAGGCTGGAGGTTCACAAGGCAGTTAAAGGGGTTAGGAAAACCTCTTAGCATCTTAGGGTGAACTTACTTGGACAGTCAGACTGTCATCTGAGCAGTAGAACAGCTGATTTCCTCTTTCTGAAGTCCTGAAGGTCTCTGGGACTAATCCCAGACTAGTCCCAGACCCAGTCTAGTCCGGGTGGAAGAGCACCAAGCTAAATGTCTGAGTTCTAAACAGGAGAGCTCCTCCTTAGTGCCGAGTCCTCCTGTCCACCTCAGCAGACACCCAAGGGTAACTCTAAGCTTCTACTGACAGGGATTAAAGGGTTCCAGCCCCCCCCAGATTTCGTAGCGGTTGCCCGTGGGTAAAGAAAGAATCACTTGAAAAATAAATTGATCTGTAAATAAAATTTACAAAGTCAATAAAATCCCTCAAGTGTTTGTCACGCTGAGCAGCAAAACTGGATATCAACAGAAATGTGGTTCATGCAGGTGGTAGATAAAGATGCACTTCTGCCATCTTCAGGCCGTTTTGGTATTGGATTTATTGGATTTTCAAAAATCTAATTTCGTCTTCAATCATTAATGCAATCCCTGATCCAAGGCCCCCCTGACATTGAGTTGAAAATACACACACACTGCAGGTGTGTGTATTTTCAATGTTTCTTGCCAAAAAAGTTCAGGCTCAGGATTCAGATTTTTTGCTTTAATCCCTGTACCTCGAGCGCCAGCCAGACCGCTTTGACCCCCGCCCAAAGATGCTGCTGCAGACCAGTTAGTTAATTGGTTCTCTACCTGATGGCAGCCATGTTGGATCTAAATATGTCCGCTCTGAATTATTCAGAGGTTTGATGCTTCCTAAAGGAATCCGACCCGTTTGCTCCTCTGCTGCAACAAACATCAACTTATTTCTGATCAGTCAGGTTAAATAAAAGTCCTTTATTTCAGTCTGAACTCTTTTAAACTGAACTTTTTCCTTTTTGGAAATGTTTGGACGTAGCAGCTTAGAAACAGGAAGAGCTTCAGTTTTCATCCACTGATGAGTTCAAAGTTTCAGCTAAAAACAGGAAATATTTCAGTGGAAAATCAGTTTTAATAAAACTTTCATTGATCTGAAAAGTTCAGGTTTGGATCCAGATTAGCTGCAGATCATGACGCTGAAACAGGTTGAAGGCGTTTCGTTTTAACCTCGTATTTATTTCTTGTTTTTGTTTTTCAGTTAAACTCAAATCCTTCAGGTCGAACTAATTTAACAGGCGTGAAAAGCAAACCTTGTTAATTTAGGATTAAATCTCTGTAAACCCCCCACCCACCCCCAAACCCATCCCCCATCATCCAATCAATGAAGTCCAGACTTTGACTCGACCTCTCGGTGTTTTGTTTATTGTTCTGATCCTGAGCTTCCATCAGCAGCTCTGGAAGCATCAAAGCGGCCCAGATCACCATTCTACCACCACCGTGTCTGACTGTAGGCAGAATGTTCAGGTGTGGAAATGGGTCCAGGCGCACCGGTCCGTGGACCTAGACTGGGTTCTATGTGTTGCTGTTCTGTTGGCCTACTTCCTTCTGCCAGACAGGTTCTTTTTCAGGGACCTTTGGATTAATGAATGTTAAAGCAATGGATGTCAATACTTTCCAACCAGGTGGTGTTAGAATAGATTTAGTTTCTATTATTTTTTTATTCCTGGTTAAATGAGTTGATGTGAAGGAAAGTTTGCGGGTTTGAAAACTTTCTTCCAGCTCTGCAGCCGAGCCTGAAGAACGCTGCTTCTGACCCTCAGCTGGTCTGAGGGAGCATTCTGGTTTTTTAAGAGTTCTGCTTCCTGTTTATTTTTCTACTGACCTTTCAGAATAAAAGCCTCTAACTGTTGTATATTGAAAGATTTGATAATAAAGCTGTTTTTTATTCAGTCTTTTTTTAACGTCTGAATTTGAACCCAGTTTTTTTTTCTGCGTTGCTCAAATGTTAGAATAAATAAAGCTTTTTAATTTGAACTTTGCTGCTTTAATTAATGTTAATCTGAGGTATAAAGCTAATTAGCTTAGAGTCCATATAACGGGTTGGGAAGGAACGCTGGTGGAGAAAAACACGGTGAACTTTGAACCCGAAGCTCTAAGAGCTGCAGCTCGTCCCGACTCTGAAGTTCTGGTCCAGAAGTGGATTTCTGTCACAGCATCAGTGGAGGTTTGGAAACCTTCAGAACCGCAGGGTGACGGGTCAGAACACTGGATCTCTGTACATTAAACTGGTTCTGCTGGGTTGATCACCTGGTGAACTCATTTCCTGTCGACCTGCTGGGACTGAAACCCGACCCGGTTCTAAGAGACTAATGGTGAAACCGGGTCACATGGTTCTTCCGTCTTCAATTTTGGTACAGCTCCTCATCACCAGCCGGAGTTCTGATCCAGAACCATGACTGAACACCTGGTTCTGGTTTCAAGCAGTGGGAAGAACAGCAAATGTTCCTGATCTACATACGCAGGTTCTGTAGAACCTTGGATGCAGCGGGTTCGTTCTGAACAAACATCGGACCCGAACGGTTTCATCAAACGTGTTTATTGCTCAGGTTAGAAAAGTGGCAGCAGAACTTATTTACACACATGTACAGTCGGAGCGCCGAGCCGGACCAGAACCAGAACCAGAACCAGTCCGGTCCTCCTGGAACCAACAAGCTGATCCTGGATCAGCAGCCGGCTGACCTCCAGTCCAAAGTCCTCCTCCTGGAACCACCAGAGCCTGCAGACACACAGAAGCTGCTGTCAGTCACCCTGGTAACCATGGTAACAGCAGTACTAACCACTTCCTGTTTCAGCCTTCAAAATAAAACTTTGAAGCTTGAAAATTAAATTTTAGGCGGCTGGACATGAATTTTTTTTTTATAAGAAGTTTCGCCTCTAATCCAAGATGCTTCCTCAGTTCTAACCGATGGCGGCGCTGAGATTAACGAGATTAATACTAATAATCTCAGATGAATAGAGATTAATATGAATAATCTCAGTGATTTTAATAATCTCATTAATCTAATCATTGTGAAACTGCGACCCTTTTTAAAAGCAAAGGTCCATTTGGCCCAGTTGATCCAAAGCGTTACACACATTCTCATTCAAGGACTTTCTTTTACAATATTTCAACTGGTAAAGGTTTCACTTCCTGTCCGGAGCTTCATTTCCAGCAGGCGAGTCTCATATTAACCCGTCAGTTCCGCCATTTTTTGGCGTCTTTACATCGTTATTCTGAAAGGAGCGATTTCTAGCGACGGCGTTCTGACGGAACCAATCAGTGGATCAGAACCAACCAGCCCAGGTCGACCTTTACTGCTGCTGACTCACTGCGGCGTCAGACGATCGTGGCGGCGCCGACGACTGCAGCAGCTTCCTGAGGACAAACACAGAGACGATGTGACCACAGCGCCTCTGATGACATCATCAAGCTCTGACCAATCAGCGGTCTAGTGGACTCACAGCTGAGGTGAGTCTCCTGTGCTGTTTGGTGGAGGAAGATGAGGATGAGGAAGTGGGACAGAGGGCGCTGGGTTCCTCCTGCAGCGCCTCTCGGAGGTGGGAGGAGACACAGCCGCTGTCGGAGCCCGTGGAGCCAGAGAGGCAGTGAGAGGAGGAGCCAGAACTTTCTGTGGCTGCAGACAGAGGTACAGGTGAGTTACAGGTGAGTGGCAGGGGGCGGAGCCTCAACCGTGCGTGTGAGGTCATACTCATGGAGGGCTGACTGCTGGTCTCATGTTCCTGCTCATCTTCCTCGATGCACGAAGAGCCGAAGGAGGCGGCGGCAGGAGGAGCGGAGGAGGACTGGCTGCAGGAGGAAGAGGAGGTCAGAGAAAGGAGAGGGAGGAGCTGACTGACCTGCAGGTGGGATCCTACCTGAACATGTGCAGGTTGAGCGGGCCCAGCAGGCTGGAGGAGGACGGTCCTGATGCCGGCGGCTCAGCTGGAGCGCCTCTCTTAAAGGGGTGGGCGTGGTCAAAGGCGGAGACGGCGATGGAGGCGCGGGTTCTGGCTCCTGAAGCAAACAGATCCCGGTTAAGCATCTGTGGACCGACTGCTGAGACCCGGGTCGGCATCCTGCAGTGGTTACCATGGAAACCTGCACGTACCTCTGGCCTTCATGATGTAGTGAACGGCGCGGTCGCTGATGGCGGCGTCGCTGGGCTGGATGTCCATGAAGGGTTTGCTGCCGACGCCCATCGACAGCAGCTCCTTCAGACGCACCTCTGCACACAGAGAACGGAGGGATGAATGGAGGGACGGACGGACGGAGGGACGCTCCGTCTCTCCCCAGTCTCCACCTTTGTTGCGGGCGGCCTGGGTCCACAGGATCCGGGCGATGTCAGCGGTCCAGGCGTGTTTGATGCCTGCCGTCGCAGCCTGCAGGATGAAGGTCTGGTTCTTGGCCGTCCTCCTCCTGAACCAGATCTCGAACCTGAGCCCGTCGTCCCCGCTGGACTCGGTCAGACCCACGTCTGCGGTCTGAAGGAGGACATGCAGCCGTCAGGGGGAGGAGCTCAGAGAGGGAGTCCAACAGAACCGAGCCAAAGTTCTGACCTTGAAGGAGTGTTTGTAGATGAAGACGTCCAGACCTCCCTCCATCTTTTTGGGTTTGCTGAACAGAAGCAGGTCCTCGAAGAGGAAGACGTGACGCTGACATTTCCTCCTGCCGCTGCAGACCGTGAACTCGTCCTGCCGGATCAGCTGACCCTGCTCCTTCAGGTTCACCTGCAGGGAGACCAGAACCGGGTCAGAGACCGGGCCGGCTCATCGCCGCCATCTACTGGAGCATAAAGAACGACACCGAGGAGAAACACTTCAACTCACGTCACAGTCTCTGATGGCGTCCATGGCCAGCAGGTCGTTGCCATGGCGAAGTTGGAATTTGACCATGTTGGTGGCGTCCTGCAGGGCGCTTAGCTCCGCCTCCTGAGCCACGTCCACCTCTTTGATGAGGTCAGAGAGGAGCAGGGCGTATTTACTCATCCTCTGGATGGGCTTCAGCAGGTACGACGACAGGTCCAGCTTATCACCCAGCTGCAGCTGCTTCCTCTGCCAACAGGGGGAGGGGCCAGAGATCAGAGCGGCTCGCCGGGGTCAGAGAGAGAGAGAAGGCCGCCGTACTCACCCTGAAGAAGGCGTGGCCGTGAGCAGCCAGCAGCGCGTCAGATTTGGGTTTGTTCTTGCTGTAAAGGGCGTAGAGGCTGAACTGCTCCTGCTGCTCAGAGGAAACACACAGTTAGAGCGGCGGCCGCTGCTCAGGACGCGCCGCGCCCGCAGCGGCCGCAGTGATTTACACTAAATTAATTAAATCACTGCGAACGGTTAGTTTTGGTATAAATAATGATCTACTGGTTCATTCTTGGTGACTTTTCCTTTAAAAAAGGCGACAGAAAGACGGAGGAGAAGCAGAACTTTAGGTTCAAACTAAATCTGGAAACATCTGCAGGTTTTAAAGCATAAACTGTGTTTTCTGAATGGATCTAGAATCTGTTCAAGTCTTTAAACAGAACCTGAATCTCCGGTTTACATGGTTCTGTTCTCTACAGAACCTCTGAAATCAGACCCAGAACCGGCTGCAGCAGAACTCTGGTTACTGGATCAACATCCATCTCCTACCGGGAGGAAGGAGGAGGGGCGGGGTTAGGGCTCTGCCATCTTTGGTTCTGGTTCTGAGCGTTTGGAGCGGGGCGGGTCCAGAGTTAAGACCCAATGAGCAACATCCTGAACGACCAGAACCCTCAGAATCAAAGGGGCTGAACAGAAACGGACTTTTCAGATTTTTGGGGGAGTAAATATTGAAAACCTCCTTCCACTTCGCCGCTCAGCGTCGGCCTCATGGCTTCCTATAAAGTGTGGCGTCAGAAGGCGGCGGCTTACGTGTCTGAGGAAGCAGTGAGGCACCCTCAGCGGGTGCTTCCAGCACGCCTCCAGCTCCTTCAGGAAGAACTGGCTGTGGAAGTCCAGCAGCTTCTCCAGGTTCCCGAAGATGATGGAGCGTTTCCCTCTCAGGTCCTGAGGAAGGTCGGCCCGCTCCATCTCTGGGAAGTAATGGTGGATGATGAAGCGCAGCGAGCGGACGTAGTCGCGCTCCGTGGTCACCATCTCCTCTACGATGTGTCGTAATTTACTGCAGAGAATAGAAGAAGAATCTCCAGCTTGGTTCCAAAAAAGTAAAAATCAATCGACTGGAATTTGTTTCCAAGTTTGAAGACGTTTCTCTGCCATCAGGGAAGATTTTTCATTCAAAAATGTCAGAAATAGAGTTTAGTTCCAGGTTTAGTTCCAGGTTTAGTTCCAGGTTTAGTTCCAGGTCTAGTTCCAGGTTTAGTTCCAGGTCTAGTTCCAGGTTTAGTTCCAGGTTTAGTTCCAGGTTTAGTTCCAGGTTTATAAAGCGGAAAAAACACCAAGACTAGTTTTGACTTAGAAAACAAGCAGATTGAACCAGAAGAAAAATGTTCTTTGTTGCTGGAAGGAACACCCCCCCCCTCTAACCATCTGTCTTCTTTGTCCCTAAATGTGGACATTCTGCTCCTCCAATGAATGTCCTTTTGTCCATCAGGTGTAGATGCAGCGCAGAGTCTTGTCCAGAGGGGGGCGCTCTGCTGTGTTGCTCCGCTCTATAAACCTGGATCTAAACGCTGTTTCTGATATTTTGAATTTAAAAATCTTCCTGGATGGAAGAGAAACGTCTCTAAGTTTATTGGATTGATTGAACTTTTTAGGACCGACTCTGGATGACTGAGAATCAGACATGGGAGTCAACAAGTCATCTCCATGTCATGTCTTTGTTCTATTCAGCCACTGAAGCAGGTGAGTCCAATCTTCACCTGTGCAGATTGGACTCACCTGGTTAACTGGCTGGTAGATTAAAAACATGACATGGAGACGACTTGTTGACTCCCATGTCTGCTGAGAATCTTCAGCAGCGTTTCAGGATCCGAACGTTTATCTGGATCCGTTTGGATCAGCTGGACATGTGACCAGAACCTCAGAGGAGGAGAAGGAAGGATGATGATGATGATGACTCACCTTCCTCGGGGGCGGCCGTCTCCTGCCGGGGTCCCCGGTGTCCCCGGGCTCCGAGGGCCCGCCCAGCCAGGAACCGGCGTTCTGGGACACAGGGTCCGATCGGCCGCCTCGGTGCTGCTGACCTCCAGGCCGCGGATGAACACGCCCGTGTTCCCTCGGCGCGGCGGCTCGCTGAGGGTCCGTGGATTGGCGCCGCACCGGGTCATGTCAGAAGTTAGCGACGGGGAGTCGAAGCTCTGCGTCTTCCTCAGCTGCTGCCTCCTAGAGGAGGAGGAGGAGGGAGGGAAGCTGGGGGAGGAGGGGGAGGTGAACCTGGGGGAGGAGTGGTTGGCGCATGGGGAGCAGACGTCCCGCCCGCTCTGACTCCTCGTGAGGTGGAGGAGCTTCGAGCAGATAGCCATAGAAAGGTTTTTCTGGGAGGCTGGTGGTGGAGAGGGGGAGGCGCCGGGCTCCTCTCCGGAGGAGGTCTCAAGAATCCCCCCACAGCCCTGACTTCCTGGAGGAGGCGGAGCTTGTGCTGACAACAGAGTTGGAGCGGTGCCTGTGGGCGGAGTCTCGTGTGCTGACCGCCGCCTCCATCTTCCTGTCAAACATCTTCTTGGCCTCCTGACACTTGGACCAGGCGAAGCTCCACTGGCGGAGGCCGCTCTCGCCCCGCAGCTCGCCTGCTTCCGCCTTCATCCTCTGGAAACGGCTCTCTGGGATTGGTGGGTGATTGGACTGGTAGTCTTCCAGGAAGCCAATCACAGCGCGGCATTTGTCTGGCAGCATGCAGTCCTCCATGGAGAGTCCAGCCAGCTGACGCATTCCCTCCAACGCCCAGCCATAGGCCTGCAGAGAGAGAGAGGAGGGTCACATGACATCAGGCTCCGCCCCCCCAGCTTTGAAAGGTCAGAGCAGCCGCCCGTCATGCTACTCTGAGCCAACAGAGACACAGACGGTAAGAAAAGGTGAAGCCGCATCAATCGTTCAGATGGTCCAGGCCAACCTGGACGAGTGACGCCAACATGGCCGCCCTACAAACTGATAACGATGAGAGAGGAAAATATTTATGAATCCTCATCAAGAGAGAGAATTTTACCAGATGATGAACAGGATCCAGCAGGCAAACAGCTCCTGCAGCTGCTGCTGATTTACCGGGCGTACTCGGTACCATGTTTGAACCTTTTCGGGATGATTTTCCAGTCGTGCGAGATGTAGTGACCAGGGGGTAACGAGGGGCGGTCAGCCATGTTTGGTAACTGAACATCGACAGACTTCCAAAATCAGTTAAACGGCAGGTTTTCAAACACTAAGCAGAAGCGAGGTCTAAGTGACGCGATTAAGCTTCCGATACAACGCAGCTGACATCTTGAGCTCTGGAGATGCTAGCTGTCTATTGGCTGCTTCTTCTAAACAGGTGAGCAGATTAGCTTCATCCCCCCCTCCCTTAGATTGACACAATATCCTGCATTTGGCTGAAAAACCTAAATTTATTAGCAGCAATGTCCAACTAGAGCACATAGAGGATCTTACTTTATTAAGAACATAATGGGAGCTACGTTTAAAATAAACGGCTTTAAATCTGCGACCTGTGAAGTTTATTTTATAAAGAGGGAGAGTTATAAACCTTTACTGTCTCTCACTCTTTCTTTAAAGTTCAAAGAGCATCTTTATTTCACTTCCTTCTGAACTATTATAGGTAAGGTGTTCTGATTTTGAAATGTATATATACATACATGCATATATATATATATATATATGGATGGATCTCTGTGTGTGCTGTACGTTAACCCCCACCAGCAGAAACCCCCACCTACCCAACTGACTGATGGAATCTCTCTATCCATCAGCCAATCACATCCCCCCCTCTGTCATGACGAGGCGCGTAGAGTCCTAGCATGAAACAAAGCTTTATTGTGCGACCTGAGTAACGCGCAGTAACGGGGTGTCGGCAATAGTAACTGCGTTATAGTTACAGTCAAAGTAATTAGTTAGATTACTCGTTACTAATAAAAGGTAACGGCGTCAGTAACCCTAACCCATCACTGTTAGTCACGAGCCAATCAGAAGCCCAGAAGGTCCGGATCGATTCTGGAATCTCTGGGATCATCAGAAACCTTTAGCTTCTGGTCAGTTCTGACCAGACGGTCACCCAGAAACCAGGAAGCTTCAGGTCCAGCCTGACCTCAGAACCGAAGGAGCAGTTGGACCTCCTTCCCACCTCCTCCTCCTCCTCCCCAGAGCTCTGTCAAATGGTTTCCAATGACTGGCCTGAGACCAGTGTGTCCTGGTTTTCCTGACTGTGAGGACGGCAGCAGGAGACAGTTTACCACAGCGTGAGACGTAACGGGCCCAGACAGCGGCGACCGGGTCAGCGCTCTGCAGACCGATGAGCTGCTGATGCGTCCCGACTGCAGCAGCTGCTCCGTTCCCACACAAACACACACTCTGCTGTGTTCTCATGACATATGGGGACATTTAATTAACTAGCATTCATTTAACACGGCGGACCCAGATTAACCATCATACCTGACCCTCCCTATTAACCATCATATACCTGACCGCTCCCTACTAACCATCATATACCTGACCCCTTATTATTAACTCCCTATTAACCATCATATACCTGACCCTCCTATTAACCACCTATTCATCATATACCTGACCCTCCCTAATAACCATCATATACCTGACCCTATTCCATATACCTGGACAGTCCTTACTAACCATCATATACCTGACCCTACCTATTAACCATAATGTACCTGACCCCTCCCTATTAACCACACCTATTAACCATCATAATACCTGACCCTCCCCTGTCCAACCATCATACCTGACCCTCCCTATTAACCATCATATACCTGACTGACCTCCCTATTAACCATCATATACCTCGACCCTCCCTATTAACCATAGCACTCTGACCCTACCTATGGCTTCATAATGTACCCTGACCCTCCCTATTAACCATCATATGACCCTACCTATTAACCATCATATACCCTGACCCTCCCCTACTAACCATCATATATCTAACCTCTGACCCTCCTATTAACCCATCATATACCTGGACCCTACCTATTAACCATCATATACCTGACCCTCCCCTACTGGCAACCATCATATACCTGACCCTACCTATTAACCATCATATACCTGACCCTCCCTATTAACCATCATATACCTGACCCTACCTATTAACCATCATATCATACCTATCCCTGACCCCCTATTAACCATCCCTGACCCTCCCTTTACAACCCAATGACCCTACCTATTATCCATCATATACCTGACCCTACCCTATTAACCATCATATACCTGACCCTGACCTTCCCCCTATTAACCATCATATACCTGACCCTACCTATTAACCATCATATACCATGAACCCTACCTGGCCAACCATCATATACCTGACCCTACCTATTAACCATCATATACCTGACCCTACCTATATCATAACCTGTCATATACCTGACCCTACCTATTAACCATCATATACGCAGGCCTTCCACTATTAACCATCATATACTGAGCCTTACCTATTAACCATCATATACCTGACCCTACCTATATATACCTGACCCTACCTATTAATCATCATATACCTGACCTATTAACCATCATATACCTGACCCTATCTATTATATATATCAACCTGACCCTCCCTATTAACCATCATATACACTGACCCTACACCATAACCATCATATACCTGACCCACCTCCCTACTAACTATCATCATATACCTGACCCTCCCTATTAACCATCATATATACCTGACCCTACCTATTAACCATCATATACCTGACCCTACCCATTAACCATCATATACCTGACCCTCCCTATTAACCATCATATACCTGACCCTGTGATGTGAATACCTATTAACCATCATATACCTGACCCTACCTATTAACCATCATATACCTGACCCTACCTATTAACCATCATATCTACCCTTTTCTATTAACCATCATATATATCTAACCCTGACCCTACCTATTAACCATCATATACCTGACCCTACCTATTAACCATCATATACCTGACCCTACCTATTAACCATCATCCTATATATACCTGACCCTCCCTAACCACCTATTAACCATCATATACCTGACCCTACCTATTAACCATCATATACCCTGACCCTACCTATTAACCACCATAACCATCATGCTATACCTGACCCTACCTACTAAGCCATCATATACCTGGACCCTACCCATTAACCATCATATATACTAACCCTTGACCCTACCTATGCCTGACCTACTGACCATCATATATACCTGACCCTACCTATTAACCATCATATATACCTGACCCTCCCTATTAACCATCATATACCTGACCCTACCTATTAACCATACATCATATACCTGACCCTCCCTATTAACCATCATATATCTAACCCCTGACCCTACCTATTAACCATCATATACCTGGACCCTACCTATTAACCATCATATATCTGGACCCTACCTCACTATTATCAAGTATACCTGACCCTTCCTATTAACCATCATATACCTGACCCTACCCTATTAACCATCATATACCTGACCCTACCTAAATCTGCTACATCATATATCTATACCCTGACCCTACCTATTATACCATCATATATGACCTAACCCTGACCCCTACCCTAGCCTGGCATCAACCATCATATATACTCCCTGACCCTACCTATTAACTACACCTCAACTATCATAACAGCCACCCTACCTCTTTAACCATCATATATCTGCACAGCACCTGACCCCTACCTATTAACCATCATATACCTGACCCTGGACTCCTAATCTCATGGTATTCCAACCCTACCCTACCATAAATCTAATTTGCTTTCATCATTGCTATACCTGACCCTACCTACATACACCCATCATATATCCAACATCCTGACCCTACCTATTAACTCCCTGGGCTACCTACCTAGCAACCATCATATACCACACACTTCCACCCTACCTCTACACTTATCATCAAGCACATCAACTCCTGGACCCTACCTATTAAACATCATATATACCACCCTCCCAGCTAACCATGCATATATCTGCACCCTGACCCTAGCCTGGCCATCATATGCCTGACCCACCCTATTCCTTCATATATCTAGCCAACCTACATATTAACCATCATATATACCTGACCCTCCCTATTACCACCATCATATATCTAACCCTGACCCTCCCTATTAACCATCATATACCTGCCACCCTACCTATTAGCCATCATATACCTGGACCCTCCCTGTAACCATCTTATATCTAAACCCTGGCCCTACCTATTAACCATCATATACCTGACCCTCCCTATTAACCATCATATATCGGCAACCTGACCCCTACCTGTAAGCTCATCTGTATACCCTGACCCTCCCTATTATCATCATTATATCTAACCCTGACCCCTACCTATTAACCATCATATACCTGACCCTACCTATTAACCATCATATATCTAACCCCTGACCCTCCCTAGTAACCATCCATATACCTGACCCTACCTAGCCAACCATCATATACCCTGACCCTACCTATTAACCCCATCACATATATTCTAACCCTGACCCCTCCTAGCCAACCATCATATACCTGACCCTACCTATTAACCATCATATATCTAACCCTGACCCTACCTGGTAACCATCATATATCTAACCCTAACCCAACCCACAGAACAGAACTTCCCTGAATGAGAAGCAGCTGAATGTCCCCACATGTAGGATAGTTTATAAAACACTGTCCCCACAGTGTAGGTAAAACAGGACTGCAGGCACACACACACACCGCGTTCTGACGCTTTGAATTATTTATGAACGTCCCAAAAATGAGAAGTTTCAGGAGGAGGAGGGGCCAATCAGCTGACCTCTGAGGATAGATGCATTCTCTGATTCATTCATCTAATTGATCCATTGATCCATTGATCCATTGATCCATTTGATCCAAATATCACACTGGATGTTTCTAAACAACAGATTCTTACAAGGAGGAAGAGGAGAAGGAGGAGGAAGAGGAGGAGGAGAAGGAGGAGGAGGAGGGCTACAGCCAGCCAGCAGGGATCCAGACTAAAGACAAAGATCTTTCCGATTAGAAGGACTGAACAGAATCTGGATCCAAACTGTCTCCCTGTGGGTGAAGTTCTCAGTGATGATCAGAGCTGTTCTTCCAGCAGGAGGTGGCACCTCCTCTGAAGACAACAGAGGAGCAGAGAAACTCCTTCAGCTCCTGCCTGGGAGTCCCAACCAGCCGCCCCTCACTGGGGGCTGGATATTTTTAGAAGGTTCAATTAAAATGATTCAAGACTTATTGTGAAATATTTAAATCTGTTGGTAAATTTCAGACGAGGATTGTTGCCTTTATGAACAGCGATTAAAAATATAATACAGAGAAAAGTCTAAATAATAAATCAGCTGGTTTAATGAAAACATAGATGATTTTTTAATCTCATATGATCAAAGTTATCAGCTAAAGCTGAATTTAAGTTAAACTACAAGAGCCACAGAGTTTCTGACCTTAAAACAAAAATAATTTAAACTTTGTTCATTTCTAAATACTTTATAAATCCCAACAACAACTGGAACATTTGAAGATTCGGAGCAGCTGAAAGCTGCTGCATTCAGAAACCTACAGATTAGTAATCTGCAGAAACAGACTCTCTGCAGCGTCACCTATAATCTGATCGCTTCCAACCGTCTGTAGAACAACTTTACTGGAATACAAGACTTCCTGTTTTACAGGTAACCAGTACTGTTGATTGACAGGTAACCAGTACTGTTGATTGACAGGTAACCAGTACTGTTGATTGACAGGTAACCAGTACTGTTGATTGACAGGTAACCAGTACTGTTGATTGACAGGTAACCAGTACTGTTGATTGACAGGTAACCAGTACTGTTGATTGACAGGTAACCCGGACCAGCTGAGCCAGGGCGCAGCCTCTCTGCTTCGGCGGGACTTTAAGTTGAAATGTTTGGATCTCTGCGGCTCATCGCTAGCCTGCTGCAGACCGACAGCATGGCTTCCAGCTAGAGTCACGTCTGCCGCCGTATCGACCCTCCATGAACGTCATTTACTGTTAAATTCTAGTTTTTTCTTCAGTCTGACCCAGTCGACGATCAGCCTGCTGATCAGGGGAAACTAATTCAGAGCATTTTCTATATCAAGTGTTAAAAACTAAACTGCCATTAATTGATGAAGGATATTTTTACTCACCTCTATCAGACGCCCTCAGTGGGACGTCGGACCCGACTGGAACCAGAAAGGACTTGGAATCGGACCAAGATGAAAGCAAACTGCATCTGACCTAGAATGCGCTCTGGGCCAGAACCTTAATGAACTCATCGGGTCAAAGAGGAGGAAGAGCAGAACCCTGATTGGTCCTCCTGCGGTCTCAGAGGTGGGGAGCATCCATGTTCAAACAGACACGCATGACAGATACGAGTCAGTGGGTCCAAACAGCCGGTAGTAACTGGGATAAACCCAACAGAACCATTAAACCCGCCCCTGACACTGACAGCTGCTCCTCTGGACCAACCAGAGAGAAGAACCTAAGAACTGTCTGAGGACGGGGGGCTGACCCGACCACACAGCGGGCCTCCTCACACCACCCCCCACCCCTTCAGTCACAGGCTGAATGGCAGATGGGCGTTCCCGTGGGAGGGGAGGGGTTACCACGGCAACAAAGACTTTGTATTGAAAGGCCTGAAATCAGGAAGGAGGGACAGCATGCGTCTCCGTCTCCTCTGGACGTCCTAAAGGTTCTGAAATCTTTTCTCTCTTTGGGTCAAACTGTTTCTAAATCTGCGACACGGCTGAGTAGGTCTGTGCGATAAACCCGACTTTTACCGTTACCGTCATTCACCGCGATAACCGCCGACAATTCTCCCAGCTGGAAAAAGGCTCCCAGCGTTCTGGCGCTCCTCGCTCTGCTAGCTGCTCCATCTTCAACAGGCGTTTTCAACATGGCGGTCAGACTGACAAAACCAGCCGGTAAGGAACCAAACAGGAAATATGGATAGAGTAGAGCCGATAGGGAACTGACCAATCAGAGGCCTCCTGTCTGCGATCACCTACAGTCAGGGAGAGGTGCAGCAGAGTGTCTGCGAAAGGGGCGGGGCTTATCTGCGTTAACTGCGACACACACAGACGGCCTGGTTTCTGAGCATAAACCAGCCTTAACCATCATGGTGGGCTACACTCCTATCAGAGGGTCTCAGGAAGCTATGAGAATCCAGCAGAGACCAAAGCGCCCCCTGCTGGAAAATCACTGCAACGTTCTGGATGCCACCATTCAGCTCCTATTCACACACTTAGAGTTAAAGAGCCGCAACACGGCGGCTCACTGAACAATGGCCACTCCTGTCCTCCATACAACACGTAAAATGGGGACCAGAGCAGGAGGAGGAGGCGGTGAGGGGGAGGAGGTTGCTGCGTGTTTGAGCTGAAAGCTCCTCATTTTCATCATTATTACATTTTGTGATTGACAGGCCGACGGTGGCGTTGGATGAAGGAGTTTGCCCTGAAATCGAAGGGTTGACGGTTTAAGCCCCGGCTCTGACTTTCCAGTGTCATTGTGTCCTTGGGCAAGACACTTCACCTGCATTGTCTACTGATGGTGGCCAGAGGGTGGCGCCAGCGTCATAATTTTATTGATATTTTTAATTCTTATCAGTTTGTTTGAAAAATCCATCTGCTTTGAGATGAACTGCTAATATTTGTGATAAATAATTGTGGGAGCAGAAGCGTGTGGGTGAACGGTACCTGATCCAGGAAGCGGTACAGCTGCACGGCCCGCTCCAGGTTCTGCCCGGTTCCTTTGACCCGCTGAGAGAAGTCCTGCAGCTGAGCCCAGAATGAGTGAACTTTGACCTCGTAGGCGTGGAGGTCTGGTGAAGAGACGTCCTCCCAGCGCTCTAGACGGGACAGCAGAGCCTCACCTTGTTTACAGCGGTCCTGAACGAAGCACAGCCGGGTCAGAACCAGAACCATCAGAACCAGAACCAGATTTAATCCACTTTATGAGGCTAAGGAGGGAATTTTCCTCCATTATTGTTTTAAAGATCACATTTTGGAAAGAAAGAAAAATGCATTCCAGACAATGAAACTTTTAAAACATAAAGAAAATGTTATAAGAGTAACTTTGCTCTTCTCTCTATTTCAATGTAAAAATATAAAATTTATACTTTTTCATATTTTAAATTTTTTCTCATAAATTTTTTTCTATACAGATTTTAGATTTTTAGTTTTCTTTAAGAACGAGATTCTTTTTATGTTGCCTTTTATACATCATATCCTCACATTGACCAATAAACAGCTGTTGTTGAGGTCTGAGCCGACCAATAGAAACGCTTCACCCCTCCCTCCAGAGGAAAGCCCGCCCCCAGAGAGGAAGACATTATGATCTGGATTCTGAAAAGAAAGCGATTCATAAAACTAAATCTGGAACAGAACATAAGAGGAAAAGATTAAAAATACAAATTCTGTAAAAATAAAATAGGAAGCAGAAAAATTAAAGAATTAATTTGAAAAAAGCAAAATCAGAAAAGAGAGCAAAGTTACTCTCAAACCCATTTTTTCAATGTTTTATTTCTGGATTGCATTTTGTTCATATTTCGGTGGTCAGAATGCTTGTTAAAATAATGGACTAAAATTCCCTCCGTACCCCCAGACCCAAACCCAAAGGTTGTTCTGTTTCTACGGCAGCCCAGATGCGACAGAATAACTCAGACATTGAATGTTCTGCCGGGCCGACCGTTCAGAACCGAACCCATCTGGACATCACTCAGAACCCGGTGGCTTCCACCGTGCTGCAAACGCTGGGCGGGACATACGTAAGCCGTGGTGACGAACTCCTTGAACTCCTCCTGTTTGCTGTTCAGAAGCTCCAGGGAATCTGCAGGTTCGTTCAGGGCCTTCAGACGGAGCTCACCGACCTCGTCCAGCCACGCCTTCACCTGTCAGCAGGTAAGAACAGGATCAGATCCGGATCCTGCGCTCAGAACTCTGTCAGCTTACGGTTCTCTAAAGGCTGCAGGTCATAGAGGGCAACGGTGTAAAGAACCAGAGAATGTTCTAGTAGCGCTTTGGTTTGGTACTTTTATTTAACTCTGACTGATTTTAGTCACCGACAGTCAGTAGGATGATTTTTATGGCATAAAATGTGCAGTCTTAAAGAAGAAAATGCAAATAGGATGATTGATTACTAATTTCATTTACGAGTCAAACAATGCAGCCACATTCTTAAAATGAAAAAGCATTTCTGGAAATGCTTTTTCACTTGAAATATGGTAACAATTTGCTTCCATAGATTTTCACCATCCTGCAGGAAAAGTGGAGAGAAGTGATGTTGAGAAAAAGCTTCATGATGCATTGAACCGTTTGGCCTTATTGCTTCACCGATCCCCACAGTTCATAAAGCTTCAGGTCAACATGTCACCACCTACTGGTGAAATGCAGAACTACAGTTACTAATATAATCTGGGATTTTTTTGCAATTGTTCTTCTTGTTTTTTTCCCCCATTTTAGTTCCTTTAAAATTGTTAATGATTGGTGTGTATAATAAAATCCTTTATTGTTTTTGAGTGTAAAATATCTTAGAAATGAACAATCTTTTAAGGTTCACTGTCTTTCTGCCATTTAAGCTTAATCAGACGGTGGCAAATTGAGCAATGATGAGCAAAATAAACGGTGCTAATCATTTTTATTCAAAAATAATCTTTTTTCCAGTTTTTGGTTTTAATCGGGTTGGAAGTTATGTGTTCAACCAATCCTTTGGTTAAACCAACCAATCTAATTTGGCAGCGTTTTTACCCGATCAATATTTGCATTAGGGCAAACCAATAGAAATTAGTCACATTAGCCAAAACGGTCTTTAACACACGGCTATGCAGAGAGGGAAGTTGAGGACGGGCTAACGGCCTGCTGCTGAGGACGGGCTAACGTTGGGCCCTGGCTGCTGAGGACGGGCTAACGCTAGCCCTGGCTGCTGAGGACGGGCTAACGCTAGCCGCGGCTGTTGAGGACGGGCTAACGTTGGCCCTGGCTGCTGAGGACGGGCTAACGTTGGCATCACGGCACAGAGGCTTCGGCCATCATCAATATTGGCCCCTCGCCTAAATGAAACATGCATCAACACACGCTTTAGGGAAACGCCCCCTCCATTACCTTACACTAGCCTCTAGCCTCGGCTCATCTCATGACATCACTAGTGGCGAGATTATAGAGACGAGGCGAGCAAAAACAGGTTTAGATGATTTAGTCTTCAACTACATTAAAACTGAATATTTCCATATTATTGTGAGGATCCATTATGAAACCCTCAGCAGAAACACGGCTGAATCAGAACCTCTGCCACAATCACAAGCTTTTAAACCCTCATTTAAAGTGCAGCTCCACCAGCAGGGGGCGCTGGGGGGCGGAGCAGAGCTGATGCCACACGGCAAAGACTGAGCTCAACCTAAACATTCAATCTGGTTACAATGACAGCGACGGGGAGGAGCTAACCTGATAGAAGGGGGCGGAGCTAACCTGATAGAAGGGGGCGGGGCTAACCTGATAGAAAGGGGAGGAGCTAACCTGATAGAAGGGGGCGGGGTTAACCTGATAGAAAGGGGAGGAGCTAACCTGATACAAGGGGGAGGGGCTAACCTGATAGAAGGGGGAGGAGTTTCCTCTAAACAAGGCTTCTCTATGTTTGACTGTGAGGCGTTGCTACCTGAACAGGCTCCTGGACATCAGCGCTCAGCCTCACCTGGTTGAAACCCGTCTCCAGGTTCCTGAACTCGACGATGAAGCTGAGCTCCTGCGTCTTGGAGTTGGACAGAGTCACCAGGCGGTGCAGCAGCTCGTCCACTTGATCATAGAGGGACGACACCGTCTCCACGGTGGCCCGCTGCTCCTCTGACGCTACGCTGACCTCCTCCCTACGTAGCCACGCCAGGGAGGCTCCTCCCTCCTGCTGCAGCTGGAGCAGTTTAACGTCCTTCAGAGTGCTGCACATCACAGCCCTGAAGTTGGACAGCAGCAGCTCTGCGTCCTGCAGACAGACAGACGGACAGAAGCTGGTCTAGTTCAGCTAAACACACAGAGGAAGTTCTGCTCGTCTCTTTATATTTAAAGTTCATCAGATTATAGAAACAGATAAACCAGTTAAACACAGATCTATTCAAATATGGAGTCATTTTTGTTCCGTTATTGTTGCAAGAAAAGAAAACATGGAAATGGAAATAAAAACAAAATGTAAATCTAGGAATTAAATTTGGGAAAATTTTGCAGTTTTCTAAGAATTGTTTTTATTTTTCCTAATGTATTTTTCATATTTAATTTTGCTAAAACTTCCTTAGTTTAGTTTATTTTTTTAACAGATTTTACAGTTTTACTTGTTTTATTTATCTTTTCAGATTCTAATTCTTTTCAATTGTTTTGAAAGTGTTTTTTCTAGATTCCATTTCCTGCATTTCTGGGGACCGGCTTCATCTGGAGCAAGACGCATTTCTATGGGTCTGCCGGACGTTTTATAGTGAAACTGAGTAAGAGAAGAGAATAGAATCTGATCCGTGAAAAGAAAAGAAACACAGCTGAGCTACTGAAACAGAAGGGAAGCACAGAGAACAAAAACACATCAAAGTAGCTCTTCAAACTTCATACCCAACCTGGGATTAAGGATTAAACACAAAAATATCCCATGGAGTCTCTGAAAACTCCAGAGGATTTTCTCCAAACAGTAAATCCAGAACATTTCAAACCAAACAGAGACCAGTTCATCCTGCAGACCTAATCTGAGCAGAGCGTCTGCAGGTCAATGCAGGGAGGAATGATCTGATCTTTATATTGGAGAAACCAAACAACCTCTCCACAGACGCGCTGGCCCAACACAGGAGAGCGCCCTCACTCTGGACAAGACTCTGCACTACATCTACACACCTGATGGACAAAGGACATTCTTTGGAGGACCAGAATGTTCACATTTTGGACAAAGAAGACAGGGGGTGGTTTGAGAGGAAGGAAGCATCTATGTTAGGAAAGAAAACCAACCTTCAAAGGGGGAATGCAGCGATAGATTTGATTCCTTCCTGCTATCATCGCAGCTCCAACCCCTTTACAGGAGAACACAAGACCTCTCCTGTTCATCCAGGCCAACTATTCCCTCTATACCACCCCTCTTCAGAGACATAGACAGGTATGGGGCATTGCAGGCTAACAAAGAAGCCAAACGACCCCCATCTCTGAGGGGGTGACGATTCATCCTTTTCTATTTGCATGTTTTCTAAAACTAAAACCAGGGTTTGTTGGGCTGCTGGATAAAACCTGGAACTAAACGCTATTTCTGACATTTTGATTGAAAAATCTTCCTGATGGAAGAGAAACGCCTTCAGACTCAGAAACAAAGTCCAGAGGATTGATTTGAACTTTTCTGGACTGATTATAACCTGGATGACTGAGAATCTGATTCTCAATTCATACCGATTCAACTGAATCTAACAAACAGAAATTGGAAAAACTAATTCAAAAATACAAAAGAATAATTAAAAAATGTGTTTTGATTACATGTTGGTTGACGTTTCATTTCTGGATTGTTTTTTTTTTTCAAATTGTATTTAACAAAATGTGTTGTTTGCTTGCAACAATAATGGAAGATAAAGATGTGAAAGCTCCAATCAGAAGTTCCAACCTGATCAGTTTATAGAAGCTGATGGTTCCCAGAGCAAACCAGCAGAGACGCAGCAGCTGGATGGTTTCTTACCTCAGCAGCAGCAGGTAACGGCGTCCTCTGCAGATTGCTGATGGTTTCCTGCAGCAGATTAATGACGCTTGTGCACTGTTGGGTTAGCTGCTCGACCCTCTGAGGATGAGACAAAAAAACTTTATTTAAAAGTCTATAAAACCTGCGCAACTGTTTGCTTTTATTGAAGCTGCATATTGTGATGGTTTGAATCTGACTGGAGGCAGAAACCATCGACTGCTGGGGGGGTGTTATCTGGTGTAGTTATGAAAGTGGCCTCATGGTGTCACTGTTCCGTTCAGTACGTTTCTCAGGGAGAATAGAAGGTTTTCTGACAGCAGCTCTGTGGATTAAATAAATCTGATGAAGAGGAAGAATCCTTTTCCCTCAACTTCACTGATCATGTGAACCAAAGGAGGCATTAATACTTAAAAAAGACTAAAACGCTCCACTGAAGGATTAAAAACAAATCTAGAAGTGTCTACAGGTTTAATTTATAACTTAAGTCTTTAATGGATGATATATTTTTATTCAGGTAATGGTCCTAGAGGAACTCCACATTTCATTTCTGCCCATTAAAACTGATCGTGAGACCTGGTCTTCCTTCCATTCTTCTTCTAAGCTTGTTGGACGATGATGGTATCCTGCAGGATCACAGCTTCTAAGATCACACCCTGATCTCTGACGTGGAAATCGGAGCAAAACTGCAGTCAGTCTGTCGGCCTCCGTGTGAGAGGGGACCATCAGGTGAAGGTAGGACAACTCCTTCAGCCTCGTTTTCACTGCAGATCCCTGAGCCAGAAGGACTGAGGTGGAAACGTTCTGATCC
>JAGKQL010000079.1:253864-338696 GCA_018398635.1 Cyprinodon brontotheroides
CAGTTCAGAGGGAACCAGTACCACCCTGGATTCCATCAGAGGAACCATCCTGCAGATACCTGAGCTCTGTCTGTTGGTGTGTGTTTACTAACCGATCTGAAGCTGATCCAGCTGCTCTGACTGAAGCCAAACGATCCTCCAAACTCTGCAGGAAGCTGCTGGAGCTCCACGTGTCTCTGCAGAGACTTCAGAGAGCTCAGCACCTCCACCTGCACGGCGTACAGAGACAGGTGAGCCGGCTCTGTGAGCAGCAGCGGAGGCTGATCAGGTGCTGAGGTTACCTGTACAGGAGCAGCTTGGTCCACATGCAGCCAGCCTTTGCTAGCCAGGATTAGCACAGCGTGGATGGAGACAGACGCGTCCTCCTGGACATTAGGACACAGGAGCTACATGATTAGAACCACTTCAGACCAGAACAGAACCAGAAGCAGGTCTTCAGGCAAACGTTTCTAAAGATACAACTTTAAATATTTAGCAGTTAAACCAGGAAAACATTTCATGAAACCGGAAAGAAGAGTTGGACCGTAGAGATAACGTAACCCTTAAATAAAAATGATCGTCCTCAGGATGGTAGAACTTATCAGGACTGGTTCTGACCCACTGGGCTCAGTCCTGATTCTTCTGGACCTTACAGCCACCTTTTATTCAGCTGATGAAAAAATCCTCCTTTAGATCTTAAAGAGCAAACTAGTGTTGCAACATACAGCAGTTCCTGCTAACGGTATGCAGGGACATGCAGGGACATGTAGGGATACTGCAGTATGGATCTAATCTAGGTTAGAGCCGTCTTTCTAGATCAGGTTTTATACAGCAACAGAAACTGATTTATAAGAGATTCAGAAATTGCTTTATTTGCAGAGTAGAAACTGGTTTAAAAGTGGAGCAAATCCTTATTTAAAAAGTGAATCCAAACGGGTTTGAATGTGGATCAAACATGAAACAGAAACAGATTTTAAAAGTTGATAAAATGAGTTTATAACTGAATTGGAAACTGGTTTAATTGTCTCCTATTTGTCTCCTATTTTTTTTCTGTGTTTTATTCCTAAATGTTGGAGATTTCCAGACGGCAAAAACAAATGTACCTTTGGGTATCAATAAAGTTAGCTTGAATTTGTAAAGTGTATATCTACAGTCAAGGCCAAACGTTTTGAGAAGATTCAATGTTAATATTTCCAAAGTCTACTGCTTCAGTTTTTATAACTGTAATCTGCATAAAGTCCAGAATGTTCTAAAGAGTGATCAGCGTAACAGCTGCGGGATGGGGAACTTATCGGTGCAGAGCTTGCTCAGGAATGGCAGCAGGCAGGTGTGAGTGCATCTGCACTGTGAGGCAGGAGACTCTTGGAGCAAGGCCTGGTCTGAAGGAGGGCAGCAAAGAAGCCACTTCTCTCCAGGAAATCCATCAGGGACATTGCACTGATATTCTGCTAAAGGTCCAGGGAGGGGACAGCTGAGGACTGGGGGAAAGTCATTTCTCTCTCAGCAATCCCCTTTCCCATTGTTTGGGACATCTGGAAAAACGCAACTGGATTTGGGAAGACCAGTGTGAGCGCTACCACCAGTCGGGGTCTATGCCCTCGCGTCGGTCGTAAAGCATCCTGAAAACCAAGCCCTCATGGTGGGGGTTGCTTCTCAGCCAACGGCTCTCTCCCAGTCTGACCTAAAACAGCCACCATGAATAAAAGAATGGAACCAGAATGTCCTCCCAGCAGCACCCTCCCAACCGCCCCAGAGCTACCTTCTCCCACCGCCCCAGAGCAACTTCTCCCAACCGGTCCCAGAGCAACTTCTCCCAACCGTCCCAGAGCAGCTTCTCCCAACCGTCCCAGAGCAACTTCTCCCAACCGTCCCAGAGCAACTTCTCCCAACCCGTCCCAGAGCAACTTCTATCCCAACCTTCCAAGAGCAATTCTCCCAACCGGGTCCCAGAGCAGCTTCTCCCCAGGCACCGTCCCGGAGCAGCTTCTCCCCAACCGGTCCCAGAGGCAATCTTCTCCCAGCTTGCGTCCCAGAGCAGCTTCTCCCCAGCTTGGGTCCCAGGCAACTTCTCCCAACAGCGTCCCAGAGCAGTTTGGTGATGAACGATGCCTTTCCAGCATGATGGAGCACCTCGGCCATAAAGCAAAGCTGATATCTAACTGGCTCAGGGAACAAAACAGAGAGATGTTGGCTCCATGGCCTGGAAACTCCCCTGATCTTAATCCCATTGGAAACTTGAGGTCAATCATCAAGAGACGGCGGACAAACGGAAACCTTCTGACTAAATGCAAGCATTGATTGAGCAGAATGGACGCTATCAGTCAGGATTTGGTCCAGAAGCTGATGGAGAGCAGCCAGGGAGAAATGTCCTGAAGAAGAGGAGTCAACACTGCAGATACTGACCTGCTGCATGAACTCATTCTGTCATTAAAAGCTTTGGTATTTCTGGATGTGATGCAACATCTGACATGAACACCAGAGGGCAGCAGATCAGCTGGAAATAGAACATTTGTGTCGTTCTAGATACTTTTGGCCATGACTGTAATTACCAGAATTACCACCAGCGGATCAGAAACTGGTTCACAGTGGATCAGAAACTGGTTCACAGTGGATCAGAAACTGGTTCCAGTGGATCAGAAACTGGTTCCAGTGGATCAGAAACTGGTTCACAGTGGATCAGAAACTGGTTCACAGTGGATCAGAAACTGGTTCACCGTGGATCAGAAACTGGTTCACCGTGGATCAGAAACTGGTTCACAGTGGATCAGAAACTGGTTCACAGTGGATCAGAAACTGGTTCCAGTGGATCAGAAACTGGTTCCAGTGGATCAGAAACTGGTTCACAGTGGATCAGAAACTGGTTCCAGTGGATCAGAAACTGGTTCCAGTGGATCAGAAACTGGTTCACAGTGGATCAGAAACTGGTTCCAGTGGATCAGAAACTGGTTCCAGTGGATCAGAAACTGGTTCACAGTGGATCAGAAACTGGTTCCAGTGGATCAGAAACTGGTTCACAGTGGATCAGAAACTGGTTCCAGCGGATCAGAAACTGGTTCCAGTGGATCAGAAACTGGTTCACAGTGGATCAGAAACTGGTTCACATTGGATCAGAAACTGGTTCCAGCGGATCAGAAACTGGTTCCAGTGAATCGGAAACTGGTTCCAGTGGATCAGAAACTGGTTCACAGTGGATCAGAAACTGGTTCCAGTGGATCAGAAACTGGTTCGCAGTGGATCAGGAACTGGTTCACATTGGATCAGAAACTGGTTCACAGTGAATCAGAAACTGGTTCCAGTGGATCAGAAACTGCTTCCAGTGGATCAGAAACTGGTTCCAGTGGATCAGAAACTGGTTCCAATGAATCAGAAACTGGTTCACAGTGAATCAGAAACTGCTTCCAGTGGATCAGAAACTGGTTCCAGTGGATCAGAAACTGGTTCCAGTGGATCAGAAACTGGTTCCAGTGGATCAGAAACTGGTTCCAGTGGATCAGAAACTGGTTCACAGTGGATCAGAAACTGGTTCCAGCGGATCAGAAACTGGTTCCAGTGGATCAGAAACTGGTTCCAGTGGATCAGAAACTGGTTCCAGTGATTCAGAAACTGGTTCACAGTGAATCAGAAACTGGTTCCAGCGGATCAGAAACTGGTTCCAGCGGATCAGAAACTGGTTCGCAGTGGATCAGAAACTGGTTCCAGCGGATCAGAAACTGGTTCGCAGTGGATCAGAAACTGGTTTATGATCGATAAGATCCTGATCTGATTACATATATTTCTTTGGTTCTGGTAATGGTTTCTGGTAATGGTTTCTGACCTTGTGACCGTTGTCTAATTTTTCCAGACTGACCTGCAGAGTCCAGAGGGCAGAGAAGAGGACAGAAGGAGGAGCAGCACTGCGGGCATCCACCAACACCGTCAGCCCTTTTGCTCGAGCCTCCGTACTGTGTCACACAGGAAATGATGTCAGAGGGAGACCAACCACCTGGACCAGAGTGTTGTGGCAGGATGAGCTGCATACCTGAGGGTAGAGGTGTAGTAGAGCAGGATGCTGAGCAGCTCCTCTTGGTCACAGTCTGGGTTCAGCCAGATGGGGTTGGAGGTGGAGACGGTGAGCAGCGTTCGTCCTCCTCTGTCTCTGGTTCCTAGTGGAGAAACACACTGCTAATCAAAATACTTCAAACATGTTCTAACACGGAATAAGGACTGGTCAGGTCTGGAGGTCAGGACGGGTTTACCATTCACAGACGTTCTGCTGCTTACCAGGCAGACACACCGCTCCAGACCTCAGCAACAAGCTGTGGAAGCTGGACTGGAAAGACCGTGATGGAGCTGATGGTTTTTCTGGTTCCTTTGGACCTGAGTCAGCGCTGGTGTTTAACTGGATTGGGGGACATTTGCAGCTAGAACCTGTGGAAGCAGCACAGAGGCAGAATGACCCTGGATCATATATGATTATATCATATGATATCACCAGGACAACCTGATGGGTTAAGGTAAACTGCTCGCTTCATACATGCTGATTATGGCTGAAATCTTGGTGTCCTGATGGACTCAGACCTGAACCTTTAGAGGCACATGAAGGCAGCCTTTTATCACCTGAAGAACATTTCTAGGATTGAAAGATAAATGTCCAGCAGGATCTAAAAAAGCTCAATCATGCAGTTATCTTTAGTAGAACTGATGCCTGCAAGAGTGTCTTCATAGGTTTGCCTAAAGCAGGGACGTCAAAGTGGTTCCAGAAAAGGCCGTATGGCTGCAGGTTTTCTTTCTAACCAAGCAGTAGCGCCAGACTCCATTCATCTCATTAAGTCCTCATGTTAAGACTGGACTCACTGGACCCGCTGCCTACATCCTCACTAGAACTAAGAAAGTAGAACACATCAGCTCAGTTCTGAAGTCCCTCCTCTGGCTCCCTGTAGCTCAGAGAATAGACTTTAATCCTTCTGTCAGTCTAGAAATCACTATGGATCAGCATCTCAATACATAACAGATCTATGGTCAGTGTATCTACCTCCCAGACCACTCAGGTCTTCTACTTCCAGAACTAGAACAGAACATGGAGAAGTAGAATTTAGTTTCTATGCTCCACTGATCTAAAACAAACTACCAGAAGTCTGGAAAAGAGTTCTTTTAAATCAAAGTTATAGACCTATTTGTTTAGAGCTGCCTTTGACTGTTGAAGTTAAGTGGTCTAATTGTTTTACAAATGTTTTCACTTATATTCTGCTTTTAGTTTTCTTCTATTTTATTTTCTAATTCATGTAAAGCACGTTGAATTGTCTGTGCTATGGAAACACAGAATCAGGAGAGTTCCAGCACCAGGCGATGGATGACGATCTTCACCAAACTGTAAACGTCACCAGCAGCAGGACTTCTTCATTATAAGAAGCTCAGACCGTCTGGTATCTGACAGGGTTCAGTTTTCCACTGTGGTGGAGGCCATGACAGAACATACATGAGCTCTGTGAGGCGTTCACTATCTCTCAGAACGGCGTCCGCAACCAAACAGAGAAGCAGCTAAACTCGGTCTGAAACTGAGCTGAGCACCAGGATACTTTCATCTATAGTCTGCTGTTCAATCATTAAAAAGCAAACAGTAATCTCAGAGGTGGGGGACAGTTTTCTTTTCTCTATGAGATTAAATTAACTTTATAATCTGACTAGCATTAAACAAATATTCCAACAACAAGAAGGGAAGAAAAGCTGAAACTAAGTCAGTCTGATCTTTATAACATTGATCAATACTAAAAGTGCCAAAGATTTGAAAATGGTGAAAGGTGGCAGGACTGTTCACACTACAGACCATTTGAAAACCGATTTAGTGTTTGGGATGCAGCCTTGGAGGAGGAGGAGTTAGAGAAAGGTTAAATAAGGAAGATGAAAATGACGCGTTTCAGCCAATCACAGGAGGAAACAGGGACTGGTTAAATAAGGAAGATGAAAATGACGCGTTTCAGCCAATCACAGGAGGAAACAGGGACTGGTTAAATAAGGAAGATGAAAATGACGTGTTTCAGCCAATCACAGGAGGAAACAGGGACTGGTTAAATAAGGAAGATGAAAATGACGTGTTTCAGCCAATCACAGGAGGAAACAGGGACAGGTTAAATAAGGAAGATGAAAATGACGTGTTTCAGCCAATCACAGGAGGAAACAGGGACAGGTTAAATAAGGAAGATGAAAATGACGTGTTTCAGCCAATCACAGGAGGAAACAGGGACTGGTTAAATAAGGAAGATGAAAATGACGTGTTTCAGCCAATCACAGGAGGAAACAGGGACTGGTTAAATAAGGAAGATGAAAATGACGTGTTTCAGCCAATCACAGGAGGAAACAGGGACTGGTTAAATAAGGAAGATGAAAATGACGCGTTTCAGCCAATCACAGGAGGAAACAGGGACAGGTTAAATAAGGAAGATGAAAATGACGTGTTTCAGCCAATCACAGGAGGAAACAGGGACTGGTTAAATAAGGAAGATGAAAATGACGCGTTTCAGCCAATCACAGGAGGAAACAGGGACTGGTTAAATAAGGAAGATGAAAATGACGTGTTTCAGCCAATCACAGGAGGAAACAGGGACAGGTTAAATAAGGAAGATGAAAATGACGTGTTTCAGCCAATCACAGGAGGAAACAGGGACAGGTTAAATAAGGAAGATGAAAATGACGTGTTTCAGCCAATCACAGGAGGAAACAGGGACTGGTTAAATAAGGAAGATGAAAATGACGTGTTTCAGCCAATCACAGGAGGAAACAGGGACAGGTTAAATAAGGAAGATGAAAATGACGTGTTTCAGCCAATCACAGGAGGAGGAGGTGAATAATGGAGGCTGATCCTGTGGGATAATAAGCATGACTGAGAGAGAAGAGATGAAGAAGAGGTAGAGTGTGTACCTTTCGTCTGATGCTCTGCCAATCCTCTTCCAGCATTCTTGACACAGACCTGCTTCTCCACTTCCTCTTTGTTCTCCTCTTCATATTTATTTTCCTGTCCTTCATTCAACACAGGATGAGCTTCTTCTGATTCTTTTTCCTCAGATTGTGGAGGATCTTCAGAACATGAGTCATTTACAGTTCTGAAAGACTCCTCGGTTCGCTTTTCTTTCTCAGAACAAGAGCACTCAGGCCGGTTTTGTTTTTCACAATAAGAGTCCACAAGTTGGTTTTGTTTTTCAGAATCAGAGTACTCAGTTTCCTTTTCTTTTTCAGAATAAGAGTCCTCTGGCTTGTTTTGCTTTTCATAATAAGAGTCCACAAGTTGGTTTTGTTTTTCAGAATCAGAGTCCTCAGTTTCCTTTTCTCTTACAGAATAAGAGTCCTCAGGCTGCTTTTCTTTTTCAGAATAAGAGTCCTCCGGCTTGTTTTGCTTTTCATAACAAGAGTCCACAAGTTGTTTTTGTTTTTCAGAACAAGAGTCTACTGGATGGTTTTGCCAAACAGAATAAGAGTCCTCCAGTTGGTTTCCACAAAAGGAGTCCTCAGTTTGTTTTTCACAACAAGAGTCCTTATTTTCTTTTACAGGAAAAAAGTTGTCTGTTTTTTTCTGAAAATAACAGTCCTCATTTTGTTTAACAGAATACGAGTCTTTTTGTTTTTCAGAATACAAGTCCTTAGCTTGTGTTTGCGTTTCAGAAAAACAGCACTTAACTTGTACTTGTGTCATACTTTCTAAATTAGAGTTCTCAGATGTTTGCTTTGCAGTATTAAAGTTACCAGGCTGGATCTGATTTTCAGAAATAGAGTCCACAAATAGATTTTCAGAATAAGAGAGTTCTAGTTTTGGTCGATGTTCAGAATAAGATTCCTCAAGTTCTATCTGATTTTCAGCATTAGAGTCCTCATGTTTCTTAGAATAAGAGTCCAAATGTTGTTGCTTTTCAGAATAAAAGTCCACATGTTTTTTACAATAAGAGTCTTCCAGTTGTTTTTGATTATTAGAAGTATAGTCCAACTTTTGCTGTTTTTCAAACACATAACCCACATGTTGATGTTTTTCAGAATAAGAGTCTTCAGGTTGCTTTTCAGAATAAGAGTTCTCAGGTTGTTTTTCATTATCAAAAGTGTTTTCCAACTGTCTTTGATTTTTAGAAAAAAAATCAACACTTTTTTCAGAACAAGAGTCTTCAGGTTGCATCTGAGTTTCAGAATAAGAGTCCTCAAGGGGCTTTTGTTTTTCAAAATAAGAGTCCATATATTTGTCAGAACAAAAATCCTTGTGTTGCTTTTCAGAATTGGAATCTTCGGGTTGTGCTGGTTTTTCAGAATTATATTCCTCATGTGGTTTCTGATTTTCAGAATCATGTAAAGTTTCCGGCTCCCCAGGAAAAGCTTGTCCAGAATTTAACCTCTCTAACTCATTCAAGGGTCTATGAAGGGTCCCGATTTCAAAATAAGAGTCTTCAGACTGAGCATGGGATATGCTATCAGAGTAGTCAGTGTTCTGTGTCTGATTTTCTGAAACTGAATCGGCCAGATTTGTTTTTTTAATGGTTATATTTTCAAAATAACACTCAGTAGAATGTTCTCTTTCTACGAAACGTTTAAGCTGGAAGTCCTCGGTTTGTGTTGTTTGTCCCACATGTTCACAATAAGAGTTCTCAAATTTTGTTTTTTCTGTGATATTTTCACAGTAAAAGCCTTCTGGGTGTTTATTTCCATTCATGTTTTTACAATAAGAGTGCTGCAGGTTTAATTTTTCCATTAAAGTTCCAGAATCCTCAGAGTACTTTTGTTGTTTGTTACTTTCAGAGTAAAAGTCTATATCTATGTACTCTTCAAATCCTGTCTCTTTCTTTTCAACTTCCTCTTCTTCCTTCTGACCAACTTTACTCACTTCCTCCTTCTCTACCAGACACTTAACCTCTTCTTCTACATCCTCTAACTGTGCTTCATTTCTCTCTCCTTCCTCACCCTCCTCCTCCTCATCTTTGTTTATATTCTTTGACTCCTTTTCTTCCTCCTGTCCCTGCTCCTCATCACAAACCTCTTCTTGCCCCTCCTTACCTTCTCCATCCAGCGTGCAGCTTTCAGGTTCAGGGGGCCCGTCATGGCTCCCTTCTGGGATGGTAGCTTTTGTTTGCTCCTTCGCCTCAGGAGTTCTGTGGAGATCTCCAGATGAATCCTGGCTGAAGTTCTCCTCCAGGAGTTTGGAGCATTGCAGAGTGTGTGTGCTGACCTCAGAGCAGGACCAGGAGTGCGTATGACTGTTGGTGGTGGAAGAGTGTGCGGCAGCAGCAGGTGGTGTGCTGCTGTTTGGGGATGTTTCTGTGCTGGTGTGAGCCGTGCTCCTCCTCCTCTGCACATTAGCAGCATGTATGTGTGTACCTGTGTGTGTACCTGCGTGTGTACCTGCGTGTGTACCGGTGTGTGTACCTGTTTGTGTACCTGTGTGTGTACCTGTGTGTGTACCGGTGTGTGTACCTGTTTGTGTACCGGCGAGTGTACCTGTGTGTGTACCTGGGTGTGTACCGCCGGTGTGTGTACCTGTGTGTGTACCGTGTGTGTACCTGTGTGTGTACCTGTGTGTGTACCGGTGTGTGTACCTGTGTGTGTACCGTGTGTGTACCTGTGTGTGTACCTGTGTGTGTACCTGTGTGTGTACCTGTGTGTGTACCTGTGTGTGTACCTGTGTGTGTACCGCCGGTGTGTGTACCGGTGTGTGTAGCGGTGTGTGTGGTTGTCCTGGTTCTGTGCTGCAGGCTGATAGACTGGGTCAGGGATCCTTTCTGTGGGGAGAACCGAGGCAGCTCTGTCAGCTCCACATACTCCCCCTCAGAGTCTTCATCATCAACACTTGCTTTTGATTGGTCGGGTCTGATTGGGAGAGGGAGGAGCTTCACGTCCTTCTCTGAGGGGTTTGGATCATTCTTGTCCTTCACAGAGGACTCCCCCTCTGGGTTTGAGGTGGTCCGTGGCTGATTGATGAACTGAGGGTAAACCACGTCCTCCCAGGGGACCCTGAAGACGTCTCCGTCGGCAGAGAGGATGCACCGCTCCAGCTTGGAGACCCCTCGTCGCTCTCTCTCCCTGTTCACAGAGTCCAGCCATGCCATGCTAAAGAGCGACGTCAGAGCCTCGACCGGCACCTCCTGCTGCTGGACATGACGACTGCCTGCAGAAACGCTGCACAGGAGCAGACGGGGGTTGGCGGAGATGCTGTTCCTGCAGGAGGTGCTGTTCCTGCAGGAGGTGCTGTTCCTGCAGGAGGTGCTGTTCCTGCAGGAGGTGCTGTGTGCTGCAGAAACAGCAGGAGAAACCAGCAGGTAAAAGTCTCCTGGGTGGAGGAGGTGCTGGTCCAAAGGACAAAGATGAACAACTATCTTCTCATGGATGCAGAGAGGCCAGCCTTCATGGCGAAACAGCAGACCAGAGAACGGAGACTGGAGGAGGAAACAGAAGAAAGATATTTAGTTAGAATGCTTCTATAAAAGAAAATAAATCTAGAAGCTGAAGTTTGTGCTGCCTGGATCTGTCTGATGGACGGACGGATACAGGAGGACAGCGTCTCCAAACAACAACCAGTCTGACTTTATGCCTTCAATAAATTGACAGAGCAACACCAAGCAGAGTTGACCTTTGAAGTGGACATCTGTCCCCTGGGTGAGGACGCAGGTCATCTGAGGTCACCTCCACCATCTCTGAACATCTGGACTGAAATCTTTCTCCATTACACTTTAAAACTTTTCTAGCTCAGGTGCAGACTTTGACAAAGCTGCTCGAATTCATGAACCTGCGTTGATCTAAGCAACCTTATTCTTTGTGTGTTTTGTCATCAATGTTCCTCAGGCAGCAGAAAGAAAACATGGCTGCTGCGTCTGTCTTCCTTTGCAGAAATGTTGTTTCTACCAATAGGAGGCTTGTTTTCACTGACAGAAAGAGACGTGGTGCTCTCAGCCAGATTATTCTAACTTCTTGTATAAATATGTTTTCTTCTCAGTCATCCTAAAATCAGAGTCAAAGTCAGGAAGATGAAACTTTCCTGATCAGTGAAATCCTGCCAGGTTCATAGTGAGCAGGGTGCAGCTAGTGTGCTGCTGGACGTTACTCACAATCAGCTCTGTGATTAAAGTTGGTGAGGACACCTGCCGTCTTTTACATTTTGCTGAAAATGAGCAGAAAACCTAAATCTGAAATCAAAATATCAATTTTATGTTTTGCTATTGAGAATAAAATACACTAATATCTATAATTACAGAAACACAAATGAATTTTAGTGCCTCGTTTATATCCATCCATACAAATAGTTTTTCAAAAAGAGAAAATCAATCGTTCAGTTTGGTTTATAGATAATTTCCTGATTCCCATATTTTCTCAAACCCCTGAACTGATGGTTTGTTCTTTTCTTTCTTTTTTCTGTCTTTTTTCGGCATATATCGACACATGGCGAGAAACTTAAAGCATGCTTTCCCACCGCCTGCCAGCGTCTGCCGTCCGTGGTCCATCAGTTCCAGGTCAGTTATCTGATGGTCGACATCCGTTCAGTCTAAGTTCCTCATCAGTCGTAGCGTCTAGCTGATCCTAAACCTCTGAGTAACTTATCCAGAACTTCTCTCCAACATATCAGCGTATCTGCCGTGTTCCAGACGAGCGCTGAACGGAGGAGGAAACCGTCAGTTCTCCTCCAGACTTTATCTTCATAGAAAGTTCATCGTATGTCAGCGTTTTAGGAGATTCTGGGACGTCAGGCATACGCTGGATAAATCAGCAAGGTGTGACGGGAGCCTAAGTTTAGATTTCTCTTGTCTCACATATTTAGTTTTGCTATTTATTCGGTGAAAAAGGTTTTTACTCTGTTTCACCTGCAAGGCCACAGAATGTCTGAGTGTTTTGCATTTACATGGAATACTTTTTCCATAACAAACCAAATTCTGTCTCAAGAATCGTTATTGTTTAACCAAAGTCTGAGTCATTTGTTTCGACTCTGACAGAATCTTCCAGCTTTTTCCTCGTTAAAAGCAAAGGAGAAAAACTGTGTCTAGATCAGAACAGGGCTGATTACCCCGTCATATGATCGACTGTTCTCTGTTTGCAAAGATATGAAAATAAAGTACAGACTGAGTGAAATCCATCGATCTCCGTTTGATGGTTGAATACTTTTTCCCCACTTCAGCTGCATATGTCAAACAGAAGCTGAATGCAGAGCAGCGTAGGAAGAAAACACCTTCAGCATCAACGCTAAACCTGAGAGGCCTTGATCACCAACTGATCAATTCAGGGGGTGATGTAAACATCGCTAGTGACGGTCTGCTAAGCGACGCTAAACTACAAACACAAACTTTCCAATCAGGGTGAGAAAACTACGACTGGTCACTACCGTGTAACGGAGCACCATTAGACCTAAAGACGTGAGCCGTGAGCAGACAGGAGGACACCGAGGACACTGGGACAGCTCTTCAGGAACTTACGCAGGCATCCTGCTGGAGGTTCTGCAGTAGGTTCTTTGCAGGAAGCAGGAAGTGGATGAGGTAGCGAAGGCCGTCTCCTCTGAAGCAGCTGTCCACTACGCTGAGGACCTGACACAGAAGGGTGGGAGACGTGGCGTGGAAGGGCGGGTAGAGGCCTGCCAGAGCTTTCTGGATGCAGCGATCCAAAGACTCAGAGTCCTGGAAGCAGACAGGGAGATAAACACGGGTTCAGTCGGACTCTGACTCCAAACACATCTGGTTTCAACTGGAATGGTCCAAACCAGAGCATGCCCAAGGTGACAGCTTCTGATCAGAACCAACCAGCAGGTATCAGCTGGAACCCTGAGCTCCACCAGGCCAGCCCCCCCTGAACCAGAAGGTCTGCCCCCAGAGTTCAGAGCCATCGATGCAGCAGACTCTCCTTTATTTCACCTTTACTTTTACTCCCTGCCTTTCTAGTGTTTGTGTTAGTGGTTTTATTCTCTTATTTTTGTTTTTTCTGGTTATTTTGAGTTCTCAGGGTTTTTTTGCTTGCCCCCTCGCTGCCCCTCTCCTTTGAGTTCCTCCCTTAGCCTTCTCCTTATTTCGCTTGCTCCTTTCTTGTTTCTGCTCTGCTCACACCTTGGTGCTCCTAATCTGTTCAAGTTAACCCTCTCTTTGTTGTTTCCCCAGTCTCCTAGAAATACTCTCTCTGTTCCGTTCTTCTTTGCTGGGTCCTCGCCTGTCTTCCCTCCAACTCGTCTCTCTGAGCCTTCCTCCTGGTTACCGTTCTTCCCCTGATGACTCCATGTTTTTTTTGGTAAAGTTGGACTTGAGTTTTCTTTTTTTTATCTTTGGAATTTTTGACTCCTGGTTTCTTATTTGTTTTTTGAACTTTGTTTTCATTTTTTGATTTTTGGTTGACTTGTTTTTGTTTTTGGACTTTGTTCTTTCAACCCTTCATTAAATCTACTAATAATTCACCTCTGCCTGCCTGCCTACTGGACTTTTTTTTGTCTTTGCCTTCTCACTGATAACGACATAACTATGAACCATTTCAGTTCACTTCCTGTGGCCAGCAGCAGCCACTGATGATGCAGTTTTTCTCCTCAACACGGATCTGCGAGCCCCGTCTGCACTTCTTCCTCCTCTCCACAGAACAGGTTACAGGCCAAAAATGACCTCAGTCAGAGGAGCGTAATATTTGTTGCTGTGATTTGTTTGACCATTTCAAGGTGATAGCTTGAAGAAATGCCTTAAAAAAACAAAGACGGCTGGTTCTCCCAGCCAGAGCCCCGATCACTGGTCCTATCTCTGATATTAAAAATACCTGGACCATGAAACGTGGACAGAAAATTATATTTTTTAAATAAATCATAATTGTCATTGAATTTTCTAACCAATATAAAAAAATGTTTAGTTTAATTAGATCATTTATGTGTATCAATTTTAATACTACGGAAGCCTAGAGCAGTCATACTGGACTGTTCTTTTTCTCCTTTGCCTTCTCAAATAATGACATAATTATCTCGTTATCACGGTTAAACCATTAATTGTTTTCTTGAGATAACGAGATGATTAACCTGTGTGAGTAATGAATGAAGCTGGCCAGCAGCCCTGGATTCCCAGTCCATCCATGCCTGCGGGCCGTAGTTGTGCAGTCGCAGTACAGCAGGTGCTCAAATAATCAGTTTTTAGTTTCCTTTTTCTTTTCACTCATTGTCAGTTGGTGGTTGTGGATGATTGGATTATATGGAATACAGTAGAAACAAATCTGACTGTTTTTTAATGAACCTCTTTAATCTGGGTTCATTTTGGGGGTTAATCTTATATCTCATCTTATAGCTGTTACAGGCGCAACTCTAGCGCTGTTCTGAAAACACCTGGAGGCTTAAGTCTAAATGCTCATGAATCAGAAGTGGAAGCAAATAATCAAACATCGTCTCGTTACCTAAAAGTTAAACAGCATTGCTTGACTTTCCTGCCATTGTTGTCCTCAGGGAGCTGTGAACTGGTTTGACACTGATGGACTTCACATCCGTCTGTTTAGGGTCTGTTTCCCTCTTTTAAGCTTTTTTATAAATAAATAATCTTTCTTTTCTGCACAAAATACAAATCTTCTAAAGAGTTTGCCTCAGCCTTTAGATGAGTGCTCATTCACTCTTTTTTTTCAGACACTATATGTCATACATTCTCCACAGTATTTTATTCCCCCTTCCTGGATAAGGTAAATGTCGCCTTTATAACTTCTTTTTGTCTTTTTTGATAAACAATAAAAGAACAGAGGTGAGGAGGAGGAATCTGGTGTAACTTTGAGCTTCCTGTGGTTTTGGTGACGGCTGCGGCGGCTGTGGTGCACCTGAGGCTTTTTATTGCGGATCGCTTCGCCTCCATTTGGTCCCAGAAACCTCAGAGCAGCGATGCTGAAGTGAAACCCCGGAGGATCCTTTAGGCAGTTTCCTCTGGCAGAATCACTTCAGCTGTTGCTCAGGACATGCTGCAGGTTTCAGCTTCACTTCCTGCTGCAGCTGGCGTGAAGGTGACATTGTGAAGTCACGGCGGTGTGCTGTTACCCAGGCTTCATCTCCAGGATGTGGTTGTAAGTGTGAAACATGAGGCATCATGGCTGCACTGTAACTACTGAAGCTTTGAAAGACTTCTGCTGGGATTTAAACCTTTCTATTGAGGAAAACTTTTAGTTTTTGTTTATTGAACTTTCTGGACCGCGCTCTTCCAGTCAGCAGCTTAAAACCCTCTGAGATGTTTCCTTTAGACTGAAGCTCAGAGCTGCTGCTTCTGCTGGTGTTTTTCACACCTTGCTTCAGTCAGAGCTGTTCTCCCCCGCTTACTGGAAACTCTGCTGCTCTGCTGCTGGCAGCAATCTGGCCGGAAACATGACGACGTGTTAAACTCAGCATGAAGCAGAGAGAGAGACATGAGGCTGGAGAGCAAACAGGAAGTTCACTGAACAGGCAGAAACCACCCCTGTACCCGTCCGTCAGTTCCATCCATCATCCATCCATCCATCCATCCGTCTTATCTGTCCGCTCTGTCCGATCTCCGTCCATTCTGTCCGGGCTCCGTCCGTCCATACATCTGTCGGATCATCCCATCATCTACGCCAAGAAGAAGAAGTCCGTTCATCCATCCGCAGGTCTATTATCCATCCATCCATCCATCAGATCCATCCATCCATCCATCCATCCACCCGTCAGATCCATCCATCTTCATCCATCTGTCAGATCCATCCATCCATCCATCCATCCATCCACCTGATCTGTCAGATCCATTTGTCATCCAACCATCCGATCCATCGATCCTTCCAATTATCATCCATCCATCCATCCATCCAGTCCATCTGTCCAAATCCATCTGTCCGTCTGTTGTCAGATCAGATCCATCTGTCCGATCCGATCAGCTCCATACATCTGTCGGATCATCATCCGATCCGTCCCGTTTCATCCATCCGTCCACTTCATCATCCATCCATCCATCCATCCATCCATCCATCCATCCACCTCGCTCTGTCGATCCATCTATGTCATCCAACCATCTGTCCATTCGATCTATTTCCAATTATCATTCCATCCATCCATCAGGTCCATCCATCCATCCATCCATGAATTCTACCTCGATCAGATCCATTCATCCATCCATCTGTCCGTCCATCCATCCATCCATCCATCCATCCACTCCGATCTGTCCGCCCATCTGTCATCCAATCCATTCATCCATCGATCTCTTCCAATTATCATCCATCCATCCATCCATCCATCTATCCAGATCCATCTGTCCGTCTGCATCGTCCATACATCCTGTCGAATCATCATCTGATCTGCTCTGTTCATCCATCCATCCTGCCTATTATCATCCATCTATCATATCTAGGTCCATCTATATCCATCCATCCATCCACCAAATCTGCCTCCGCCCATCCATACATCTGTCCAATCATCATTCATCCATCCATCCCAGTCCATCTGTAAGATCCATCCATCCATCCATCCATCCATCCGTCCATCCGTCCATCCATTCCATCCATCCGTCCAATTATCATCCATCCATTCCATCCATCCACCCGCTTCTGTCCGCTCCATCCAGAATCCATCTGTCCGCCCATCCATCCATCCATCCATCCATCCATCCATCCATCTGTCCATCTGTCCGTCCATCCATACATCTGTCCAATCATCATCCGCCCGTCTGTTCATCCATCCATCCATCATCCATCATCCATCCATCCATCCATCATCCATCCATCCATCCATCCATCCACCAGCTTCTGTCGCCTATCCATCCATACATCTGTCCAATCATCATCCATCCATCCATCCATCTCCATCCTGTCTGCTCCATCCATCCATCCATCCATCCATCTGCCCATCTGTCTCATGCTCCATTCATAGCATCTGTCACCAGTCATCATTCATCCTGTCTGTTCCCATCCATCGGTCCAATCATCATCCATCCATCCATCCAGGTCAAATCACCTGTCTGGCCCATCTATCCATCCATCCATCCATCCCACCTGATCCATCCTGTCCATCTGTCCATCTGTCCGTCCATCTATCTATCCATCCATCCGCCTCCATCTGTCCGCTCCATCCATACATTTCTGTTCAATCATCATCCTGCCTCGGGTCTGTTCATCCATCTCGCTCAATTATCATCCACCCATCCATCCATCCATCCATCCTGAATGCTCCATCGGGTCCGGAGTCCATCCATCCATCCGGCCCATTGAATCATCCATCCATCCATCCATCCACCGCTTCTGTCCGTCCATCCGCTCCATCTGTCAGCTCCATCCATCCATCCATCCATCCATCCAGCTCCATCTGTCCGCCCGTCCATCCATACATCTGTCCAATCATCATCCGTCCGCCTGTTCCATCCATCCGCCCACCATCATCCCATCCATCCATCCATCCATCCATCCATCCATCCCATCCACTCCATCCATCCATCCATTTCCATCTATCCGGGATCGGTCGCTGTAGTAGCAGCTTCAGTAGGGGAGGCCTAGAAGTCTCCTCTCCAGCCACTTGGTCCAGCTCCTCCGGGAATCCTTAAGGCGCCCCAGGCCAGCCTTGTGAAACATAGTCCCTTCAGCGTGTCCTGGGTCCCCCTGGGCCTCCTCACCGGTGGGACGTGCCTGGAAGCATTCCTCACCAGGAGACGCCCAGGAGGCATCCTGAACTCGAGCCACTTCAACTGGCTCCTCTGGGATGTGGAGGAGTAGTGGCTCTACTCTGAGTCCTCTCCGGGATGACTGAGCTCCTCCCCCTATCTCTACTAAGGAGGAGCCCAGACACACTCACGGAGAAAACTCATTTCAGCCGCTAGGATCCGGGATCTCGTTCTTTCGGTCATGACCCAAAGCACATGACCATAGATGAGGGTAGGAACGTAGGATTGACCGCTAAATCGGTGAGCTTTGTTTTTTGCCTCAGCTCTCTCTGAACCACAAGAGACTCGTGGGTACAGCCCGCCACAGCAGACGCTGCACTAACCCCCTATCAATCTCCTGCTCAATCTTCACCGAATTCGTGAACAAGACCCAAAGATACTTGGAAACTCTTCCACTAGGGCCAGCACATCCTCCCCAACCCGGAGGAGGCACTGTATCCTTTTCCCGTGCTCAAGACCATGGTCTCAGATTTGGAGGTACTGATACTCATCCCGGCCGCTTCACACTGGGCTGTGAACCTTCCAGTGAGAGCTATAGATCACACCCTGATGAAGCCAATAGAACCACATCATTCTGCTAATAACAGAGATGCAATCCTAAGGTCACCAAGACAGATCCCCCTTAACACCTTGGTTGAACTCTTAGAAATTCTGTCCCATGTGCTAAGTGAACAGAATCGGTGTCAAAGGGAAACCGTGTCCGAGTCCAACCCTCACCAAAACAAGTTCGAAATTGTTGCTGGGTAATGGTAAATGGTAAATGGTATGGGAGCCTTTGCTTAGCACTTTATTCAAGTTATAGAGACTTGGACCAAAGCGCTTTTACACTACATTCATTCACCCAGTATTCACACAATACACACTGATGGTGGCATGGAAGCATGGCTGTAGCATGCCAGCTGCCCCCGCTCACCGACAGAAGCGGGCTGCAGTACACTGGCGCCACCCCCCTGACCACCATCAGTAGACAATGCAGGTGAAGTGTTCTGCCCAAGGACACAAATCTACCTGGAAAGTCGGAGAGTCGTAGGCAATGCAGACCAGGCTCTGACGCCTGTCACATAGAGATCTAACAGCCCTTATTAAAGGGCCAAGTACTCCATGCACTTCCCGTATCCCCCACAGGACCCCCGAGGAACATGGTTGAATGCCTTCTCCAGGAGCCACAAACACATGTAGACTGGCTGGGCAACCCTCCCATGCACCCCCTGCAGAACCCCCTGCCAGGACGAAAACCACACTGCTCTCTTCCCGGAATCCAAGATTAGACTATCCCACGGACCCTCCTTCCCAGAACCCCGGAATAGACCTTACCAGGGAGGCTTAAGAGTGTGATTCCCTCTGTAGTTGGAACACACCCTCTGTTCCTTCTTTAAATAGAGGGACCACCACCCCGGCCCGCCAACCAGGGGAACTGCCGCCTCGCATGTCCACGCATGTTGCAGAGCCGTTTTCATCCTCAACACATCACAAACATCCAAGAGCCTTAAGGTACTCCCCATGCCATCTCTCCATGCCTGGGGCTTCTTGCTAACAGAGGAAAGTAACCACCTCTTGTGTGACTCGAAAGTAATTGGTGAGAGCTGGTGTCCGGTGGAGGGGCAATTCTCCAGTACCCCCCAAGACCCAAAATGGTGGGTAATTTTGAACTACTGTTTGGCACATAAGCTACAAAACAACAGTCAGAACTCTGTCCTCCCTCACAGGTATGCGTGAGGGAGGCCACCCTCTCATTGGCCGGGGTGAAGGGGTCAACAAGTACTCCCTGCTTGGCGCCTCTCACCAGGGGCAACTCCAGAGTGGAAGAATGTCCAGCCCCTCTCAAGGAGACAGGTTCCAGAGCCAGAGCCATGTGCGTCGAGGTAAGTCACACTACCTCTAGCTGGAACCTTTTAACCTCGTGCACTAACTCAGGCTCCTTCCCCACCAGAGAGGTGACATTCCATGTCCAAAGAGCCAGCTTCTTAACTCCTCTGGAGTTATTTAACAGTCTACTGAAAAAGAGGCCCATGGATTTTCATAATGTTCTTCATTTTATGAAGCACTACCTTTATTTTATTTTCCGTTTGTTCTTCTAAATGTTACAAAACATAAATCTTGGTGGATTTAGAGTGAAGCACATTTAAGTTCTCTAAAAAAGCGATTGTCATGTTTTCCCCCATTCTTCATGTAATTGATCAGATCCAGTCCTCTTCAGATCTTCCACAGCAGATCAAACCTTCATCACTGCTGAGCCTTCACTGCAGAATACATCACATCTGTTAAGACAAACATCAAACCTGACTCAGTGTGTCTGCAGAGAACTTTGAAATAAAAATAATGAAGACTTAGAGCCTGTGAGGACGGTGGAATGGGCCCTCCAAGCAAGGGTTGAGGGGAAGGCCAGGAGAGATAAGAAAGAGATAAGTGATTGTAGCTTCCTCAGCCTCCCTCCTGGTATGAAAGGACACATCTTTTGTGAAATGTTTCATCTGGCTAGTGAAAGATGTATGTCCTTGATGGACTGACTAACTATGTGACTCAAATTTGCATTAAATTAGATGCACATTTGTGACTGACACGAACATATGGAAAACAAATTAATATCCAGCAATTCATTTTAATACAAAATAACAAGCTTTGCTGAATAAAATAAGTATCTTAAATATAAGCCTGTCCTGCTTAACTACAAACTGTAGAAATGAGGATAAAACAATAAATAAATAGTGCACATTTTTGGTGCAACAGTAAACTTCTGCAAACTGCCTTGAAGTCGTGAGGGAAGCTGTTGTCACCAACCGCCGCAATCCCACCTCTCCAGTGGTGCCCCGACCTTTACACGGTAGTAAATAAAGTGAATGTGATTGGTTGATTATCAAGGGGGCGGATTGTTGTGGTGGAAGGTTTGCAAGCATGCTTTGGTTGTGGCCGGTTTGTCGGAAGCATCTTGCTAACCAGTTAGCATCTTAGTGCTAGTAGGTTCCCAATGGGAAATTCCATTGGGACCAAGTAGCACCAAATTGGTGACTTAGAAACGACGCTGTCAAGGAACGCCATGGACAGCGGAAACATGCAAGAGGAGGGAGTTTAGTGTCGGAGGTCGTGGGATGAGTCTCCTCCGCCATCCATTTTTTTATTTAGAGGAGGAAAGCTGGACAAGATGTTAGGGAAGAGGACGCCAGGGCGGTAGCTTGGTTTGGTGTAGAAGGCTTCCCAGCCGCATACATGTTTGAGCCCTCTTGCCACGCAACGCTGCCAGTTCTGTTAGCTCTACTTCGCCGCCGTAGACACAGACGCCCATCCCCTCGCGGAACACTGGGACGAACTCAATGGGAAAGGAAAAGGATTCTGATTTCAACCGTTGTGTATATTAGCTGCGACACATGAATCAAGATGCTATGACCTGAAAACATTTGATTGACAGATGACCGTTGATATATGATTGGCTGAATTTAGGTGTTCAGGCTGACATAGAACTAACTGGCCTGCAGAAGATAAGGAAAAAAAAAGATTTAAAGACAGGATTTTTTTTTTAAATATATATTTTCTAACTTTTGGGACAATATGGTCTGATAAAGAGTACATTTATATACATGTTTAAGCCAGAATGATTTGACATTTAAATATGATTTCCCCTACAACTTTAAGATTAAGATTAGTGTAAGATTGATAGGGAAAAGAACATAAGAAAACTAATAGAAAGACGATGGAGTGAGAGTGGAGGAAAATAGGAACATTGATGGACAGATCAGTTGAAAAAAGAAAGAAGAAAAATCTACAGCAGGTAGAAATTATCTACAAATAAAAGAGAATGGAGAGAGAAGAGAAAAATGTGTAGAAACGGATGAAAGAATCACCGTCCCTGATTCCTATTTTTATTCTGATATGTATTTATTTTAATCTATGAGCTGGAAATTTCCCCAGATTGGATTTCAGAAATGTAATCACATTACTCTGATGTCTTTCCTTTGTGGATAACCTGGCCAGTCAAAAAAAAAACAACTGGAGCAGATTTTCCCACTAACGTTTACAGTAGTTTAGATTCTCTTAAAATCAAATCAACCCAAGGATTAAAACTCATCCAATCCACACCACCAAACGCGTTTCTGTTTGCCTGCCCTGTTTACACTACGGCTGGTTGCTGGAACTGTCAGCTCACCTGTATCTACGTGATGCTGGTTGCTCTGCATGGAGTTTACCTGTGAAGCTGACAGACAGACACAGATTACACATCCGCTAAATGCTCATTTTCTTCTAATGAAGTTCTTCATGTATGGTTTAAATTGCTTCCTGCTCTCAGTATCACAGCTTTAAAAAATTTTAATCTAAATCTTCTTAAAATAAGTGTATTGTTTCTTAAATTGAGGATGGAAGTAAGACAAAAAAAAACAATAGCATTGTCTTATTTCAAATACATATCTAATTATCTTGTTTTAAGAGTAAAATTACAAATCCATTGACAAATCATCTTATTAACCTGCTCAAATTAAGGGTAAATACACTTAATTTAAGACATGTTTACGTATTTCTAGATGGTTTTTGCAGTATGGAATTTCTCTGTTCAATGATGCTCTGAGATGATTAATCTGATTCATCTTTGCTGCAGCTTCAGTTCTGAGCTAAAACTCTGGTTATTTCTGGTGTTTATGAACAGACTGGACTCACAGCTGATCTCTGAGTAAACCGGCTGAAGTTCTGCTCCATCAGCTGGAGGATCTGAGAGACGCCGCCGTCGATGGTTTCCTTCACAGTCCCACAGAGACATCAGAGATCAGATCAGAGGTCAGACGGTAAACTTAGGAAGCAGAATTTGGATCAAGCTTCAGGATTTATTGGACGGCAGGATCTGAACTCACTGAGGCAGATGATGAGGATGCAGATGAAGACTGGACACAGCAACATCAGTGCAATGGCACTAACCACGATCACAATCATGGTCAGAGTATTACTGTCTGGGAAGCTCCTCTCTGCATGATCCTCGCTGTTCTCCGCCCTGCAGGTGACCACCTCCTCCCCCTCCTGCAGGTATGGGATGCAGGCCTTTAAGCTCCACTCTCCAGACTTAAAGCTGTGGCCCTGGTTCTCTAAAAGACGCTTCGAGGCCGACAGCCAGACCACTTTAGGCACCGGATGGCCTTCAACTTCACATATCAGCCATCGGGAGGCGCTGCTGGAATGACCGCAGGTTGAATTCACCACTGAGAGACTCAAGATGTGAGGCGGAGCTGGAAAACAGTGAAAGATATCATAGAAATGTGTCGTCAGAGATCTGCAGCATCTGGGAAACAGCTTCAGGAGGAAAACAGATCAACTTTGAACCAGATGGGTTCTTGTTACAGCATCCAGGATTTAAAGAGAATATGTCTGTTTAAGAAGAAATGAAGAAGAGGTTCATCTATGATGATCATCAAAACCACAAGAGGAGGCCTCAGGACCACACCTGCTCCACAGCCTGAGCTCGCCTCCACAAGAGGTTTTGCAGCCCTTCCCATCTGGACGGGACAAAAACACCTCAGATGATTAAAGTTTACTAGGACTTTTCGGCCTAAAGGCCTGGTTATCCTCCTGCAGCAATGTGCTGCAGATATTTTTGATTTATGCCCAACATTGAAGCGTGGTCTGTGCTATGTTATTCCACGCCACAACGCCAGAGGGCCAATCAGGAACTAGCTGTGGGTCTAGATACGGCCGAGGTGAGGAAGGGGGCAGATTTGTGCGACAACGGAGGGACATGAGGGCCAAAAAGAGCGGGGATCCAGGTGGAAAAAGGGTCCTAGCGTTCTCTCGCACCTCGCTCTGCTAGCTGCTCCATCTTCAGTCATTTTCCACAATGGTGGTCAGACAAACAAAACAAGCCGGTAAGGAACCAAACAGGAAATATGCAAATATACAATTTTGGTGCTATAAAAATGAATTGAATTGAACTATAGTGTCTACAGCCCTACGTAGTAGTGACCTTAAATGCCTTTAAAGCAACAATGTGCAACGTTTGTCCTCTAAGGCAAAGGCCTCATTATAAACGTCCAGGTTTAACTGCACTGTTGTAAAACGAACCAAACTCACTCAAAAACCAGAAGACAAGGAAACATTCATGTCTGATCCCAACTGTTTTGTTGCCTAACAACAACTTTTAGCTTTGTTAACTCCAACAAGAAGGTTAAGTTTTTATCAGCGTTGGTTTCCTGGTCCGTTTTCAAAATAAAAAAGTTACAGATGGAGTTTGCTGGATTTTTAGAGAAGGTTCGTAGTATGACTGACAGTGAATGATTAAATATTGGTGATGATCCGGATAACCATGTCATGATCTGGCCTGTTTGCTCCTTAATTAGTCATTCCTCTCATCTGTCGTTTTCCCTCCCTGCCTCAATTATAATTTATTCCTCTCACCTGTTTCCTCTGGTTTTTGTTCAGTTCAGCCTGAGCATTCAGGGCCAGATCATTACTTGTCTTTCTGTCAGCCTGTCTGTTAGTTTTGTTCCTTGGTTCATGTCCTGGATCCTAGCTGCCAGTGGAAGAGGGTTTTAGTGTTTGTCTCGTCTCCTGATCGTCCACTGTTCCTCCCCTGGAACAGTCTCTGGGTTTTTGGCTCTATATGGGGAGGTTCAGTTTTTATCCAGTAAGCCTGGCTCCAGGGAGGAGACCAGTTTAAAGTCCTGCTTCAAGTTCCGTTCCACGCCCCTGTCTCGGCTACCCTCTTCTACTGAGCCTGCCTTGTCTGCACCTGATCCTGTCTGCTCCTGTGCGCGGACCACCTGGTCATGCTTATGGTCCCAGTAAGACTGTGAACCCTCCTGGGAGCCTGTGGATGCCTGGAAGTCTGGATCCTGCCACCTTGCTTCTGTTCCTGCCTGATCTGGATCCTGCTCCTGTTCTGGATCCCTGACCAGGATCAGCTTCCAGCATGTCCTCTGGGACTGCAGCACTTGGGGACATTGTTGGTCTGGACTGTTAAACCAGGTAAGTGACCAACTCAGATAATCATCTATCTGTCCGATGATTGTGGTCACTTACCTGTGTTTCTCCCACTACAGAGTGTCTGAGATTGCCCCCCCCACCCACCCACCCCCCACCCCCTCGCTGCAGTGTCCGCCAGCCACAGCTCCGCTTTTGTTTTGTTTTTATTTAAAAACGTTTGAACATTCCTACTGACTGTCTCTCCTTGAATACTGGGTCCATCTGTCCTCGGTTCATGACAAACCATCTGTATCCAGGAATTGTTTTGAAAGCCTCTGTGAGCACAGATATTAACTGTAGGTTTGAAGGTACGATATGTCGGCAGGAGATGAGCTACTTGGCTACACGCCTCTCCAAGTACTTTTCTAGTTTCCAAGTGCTGCATTTTGACCTGAAAAACCATGAAATATTTCACAAGTTGAGTTAATACTTGGGTCAAAAGTCAAGCAGCACCTAGAGCCAAAAGATGATATGCCATATGCTAGTTGGAATTGTTTTTCAATTGGCATATGCCGGTTCCAACGGACATATGCCGTTTTTCAAAACCGATATGCCAGATACCACTTTTGGCTCTCACTGTCACTCCAAAAGTTACACAGTATTGCTTTAATAGCTCCAGTAGATCCGTATAATTAAATTCAGCTTATTGACATAGCTGCTATACTAGCAGTGACCCCAGTGGTCTTATAAGTGATCTTAACTGCCCCAATAGTGACCCTAAAGGTTTTATGGCTAAATGTAACAACCGCGGTAGTGACTTTAATGGCCTTAAAAGTGATCTTTACAGTCATTTTACTGACCCTAAGTAGTGCCCTTAAAGATGTTTTTAGTGACATTAACAACCCTTCTTGTGACCCCTAGTGATGATACTAGCAGCCTCATTGCTGACCATAATTGACCTATAACGGACTCTAATGGTCCCATTAGAGACCTGCCCTAATAATGATGCTAGCAGCTCTATTACTGACCTTAACAGGGACCCTTATGGCCTCACAGGTGATCTTAACAGTCCCCTTATACCCCTTTCCTACTGGCCGATAAAACCTGCTTAAACCCGGGAACAATCGGCTTTTAGCGGCAGTTGGAACAGCTCACTGACGCGTTTCTACGCGAGTAAAAAGATTCAAGCGACCAGCATTAAAATGGTTAAAATTCGATTAACATGGAGCAGCACTGTTGGGAGGGATTCTAATAGATATTAGAGAGAATCAATAAAGCACACTGACTACGCCCTGGCTTCCTTACATGTTGCTCTCCATTGTTTACTTTCCTGATTTCTGTCGCACTTGTGTAATCATCAAAGCTAACCCATCATTTTAGTGGGAAAGAGGCTTTAGTTCAGTTCAGTCTATTTATATAGTGCCAATTCACAACACAGTTCAACCAGATCATCCAGTCAACTGATTCAGTTTTCCAACTAAGGAAAACCAGCTGATTGCATCGACCCATTGACTCTTCAGCAATCCCTCACACTAAGCATGCTTGTAGCGACAGTGGAGAGGAAAAACTCCTTTGAACAGGAAGAAACCTCCAGCAGAACCACTCTTTTAAGTGACCTAAACAACCCTAGAAGAGACCCTGCCCCCCAAACACCAGACATCATTTAGACTTTAGGCTAAATCTGGTCTGTCCGTCATTTTTATTTAGTTCAGAAATAGTCATTGTGTTTGGTCAGTCTGATTATGTCCCACTTCAGTCCACATAGTTGAAAACACAGTTTTCTTTTCAGCAATCTGAAAATTACGTCTTTTCACCTTTCACTTTTAAACCAAATGTGGAAGTAGTTTGGACTTAAAATATGTCGTCTTTTTAACCAATTTTGCTTGGTGTGACCTGTTAGTTCCTGTTAGTGACCTCAACACCCCCATCATGGTGACTGACAGTTCAAACCAATAATCTGAACTGGAGGAGCCTTTTTAATCAGATCAAACATTTTTAGATCTTCTGCTGTTTGTATAAAAACATACCTTTCACATCGAGCTGGATCTTGTCTTGTAATAGGGCTATTCTGTTTCCAACCAGCTCCACTTTACAGAAGAAGGTTCCTCCATCATTCAGCTGGACGTTAATGATGAGCAGAGAGAGCTCCCCCCTCCGAGGGTCTCCAAACAGGGAATACTTTAACACTGAACAGTCATGTGGTCCTTCCAACGTGTCGTTCCTAACAGAACATTCAAAGAATGGACTTTCTGCCTGACTTTTGGCCCATTTAACCGTGATTTTGTCAGAGTAATCCAGTCTGTCGGGATAGACAGAGCAGCTGAGGACTGCGTCTTCTCCCCTGGAAGCAGTGACCACCAGGGGAGTCTTCATCTTCCAGGCGACAGAGGCGGAGCCTGTGGAGGAGGATCAGAGACTGGCTGCAGAAACTAACAGTATAATAATAAAAACTGGCCGCATTTTCCCACAAAATGCATCATTTGAAATCTGAAACACATTTGGTCACATGACCTTGAGTCCACTGTGTCCTCCGAATAATCATGCTGATAATAATTTATTATGAGATAAAAATTCTGAAACCAAAGCTACGTAATCATTTCACAAATGAAGATTTTGTAAATCAAATTGTAAACGAAATAAACTGAATCTGAGAAAATGTGTTTAAATGCATTAATATGATGAAGCGCTTTAATTCCCATTTAAAACCTTTATCAGATTTACATTTTTATCGGGTTTGTTCGATGCAATAATAATAATTTTCCCCAAACTGATGTTTAAAAGAATCTTGAAAGAATCATAAGCTATCAGAAAAAAGTTCACAGCCGATTAGTTTATTCCTAGTTTTATTAATTTAACATAAAAAAGGGATTTACCTTTTATCACCAAAATAAACTCACAAAATTTTTCAGTTCAATGTCTAAGAGCAGTAAAATAAACTTGTACATTTACAGACATTTAAGTATTCTTTATCAAATATTGTGAGTTTCATCTCCACTTTAATTAATGTTTGAATCCGGTTAAACCCAAACTAACTGAGGGGTTGATCTTACCTGATATGATCAGAATCAGGGGGAAAAACAGAAACTGTTGGCCCATCTTCAGTTGGTTCAGCCACCAGAAAACCATCTGTCACTAAAATCTAGGAAGTGTCATTTAGAAACACGTTTCCTGTCGGCTGAAAAGAGGAAGAGGGAAAAAATTGCAAAACTTCTTCCTTTATTGGTTCACTGAGTGGTTGTGGGTTACTGTGTTTTAACTTTTAGTCAAATATAAGATTTAGTTATCTATGTCGAGAAAATCCACCTTGACACAATCTGATATGACAATTCTATTCAGTTAATTTCTATATGGCCGATTCACAAACCAAGTCATCTCAAGGCATTTTAGAGAGAAAAATCGAGTTTGTCCAATCAAATTAATTAAAAGTTTTCTATCTAAGGAAAACCAGCTGATTGCATCGACTCATTGACTCTTCAGCAATCCCTCACACTAAGCATGCTTGTAGCGACAGTGGAGAGGAAAAACTCCCTTTGAACAGGAAGAAACCTCCAGCAGAACCAGGCTCAGTGTGAGCGCCATCTGCTGAGGCCCACTGGGGGTTCAAGGAGACAGAAGCAGACATAGAAAAAGAAGCATAGATACAAAAGGCAACTGTCAACCAGCTCCACAGGCGCCCCCGTCCAGGAAACACACAGCCAGGCAGACGAAGCTCGGAGCCAGCTCCCATGTCAGAGGATGAAGAGAGCACATCCAGTTAGTCACAGTCAGAGAAACAGGACTACACTGGAAAACAGGCCAAGCTCCAACATCTAGAAACAAAGGTGTTGATGGCAGCAGCACAGCTGATATTTCTCTCCAGGATGGAGTCACAGCCAAACAGGAACAGACCAGATGAAGCTACTATGAGAAAAAGCAGAGAGAGCAGAACGTTAGAGATTGAACTAACAGATTCTGCAGAGTGGGAGAATAGAGATAGAATGAAGCAGAATGATGAAATAGGGGTCCCTATGTCCTACAAAGTCTAATGCTACGTTCAGACCACAAACGCTGGAAGCAGGAAAAAGGCTTCTGCTGCTTAATTTTTTATGCTAGTTGTTATGGCCTGGCTCTTGGGCCACAATAAAATAAAGGCAGCCTCGCATGGGGATAACTTAAAGTGGGATTTATTTAACAAAAAACATAAATGGTTGGAGAGGAGAGGGAAAGAGAGAAGTAAGTGGCAGAGAAGAACAAGCTGAGCTCCTCCACGCTGGTCCGGTCTGAGCTGGGGTTGATCATCTGACTTGGGCTGGAGCGAAGCTTGGGCTGTGGAGCTTAGTTTGGACCTACAGGTGAGGAAGATTGGTGCTCCTTAAGACGGAGCTGACATCAGTCTGGCCAGCTGCCTCCACTTCAATCAGCACCAATTAGAAGCTCTACACAGTCCAGATGCATCTGATGCTCCTGTGTTCAATGCAGAGAGCAGCTTTGCTATATAAGCTGTAATCAGCGGATAAAAGTAGTTAGAATCTATGTTGAAGTGAGAAAGTCCTCCTGAAAACATGGTCTGTGCAGTCAGTTCATCCAGATTACCATCCTGCCTTCAAAGATTATTTCTCTGTGGAACGGCCACCTAAGGCCCACCTCTTGGGGGTTTTCCCTCCTGTTGGTGGCGGCTGGAAGTAGATGTTAGCTGCTTTTCAGGTCTGTGATACAAACTGCAGGCAGCAGGATAATAAAAGCCAACATATTCTGCCGCAGGTTTCTACATTTGAAGTTAATTTAGGCGCTAATAAACTGTTTCAGAGGAGTGATCATAGCGCTCTGCATCTGCAGTGCTGCGTCTGACTCCCTGCCAGCTCCCAGATCAGCTTCTCTCAGTGGTTGATGCGGCGCATTGAGAAGCAAAAGTTACACATTTCCAACTCCAGCATCTTCTGCTTTCGTAGCGCGTCTCGCGCATCAGATGCTCAGAGGCTCATTAGGTGCTGCTGCTGCTCTAAACGCGCTGCAGGACCTTTTGATGCACCTTGATGAGCGTCAACCATTGACTTTGCATGTAAAGTGGATGCTTCTGCTGCTGAAAGAGCGTGGGGTGTGAACAAAGCATAATCCTATCGCACCATAACTATAGACATAGCTAAGGATAACATGAGCCACTGTAACTATGAGCTTTATCAAAAATAAAAGTTTTACACCGACCCATAGTACTCAACCCTGAAGCATAAGGAAGATTTGTCATTAGTGTGAACAAACTGAAATCGATCAAATAGATACAATTTATACCAGTCTAGTGCTCTACATTTAATTCCTAGAAAATGTTCTAGTCTTTCTAAAAGAATATTATGATCAACTGTATCAAATGCAGCACTGAGATCCAACAGGATGAGCACAGATAAAAGTCCATTATCTGAGGCCATGAGAATATCATTAGTGACTTTCACTCAGAGCTGTTTCAGTGCTATGATGAGCTCTAAAGCCAGACTGAAACTCTTCAAAAAGTTCATTATGGTGGAAGTGATCGCGACACTTGTTTGGCAACTACTTTCTCAAGAATTTTAGATAAGAAAGGAAGATTGGATATAGGTCTATAATTGACCAAGTCATCTGGGTCAAGAGGCGGTTTCTTAAGCAGAGGTTTAATTACAGCAACCTTAAAAGCTTTAGGTACATATCCCTGTAACAGAGATAGATTAATAAATGGAGGAGTAGATCAAAGGGAATACCTTATTAAATAACCTGGTTGGAACTGGATCTAACATACAAGTCGAAGGCTTAGATGAAGATAATTTTTTTACTTACTCTGAAAATGTAAGGAAATTTCACACAATGTTATACGATATAACAAAATGAAAAAAAAGAATGCCACACAATATTATTCAATCTAACACAATGTAACTAAATGCCACACAATCTGATACAATGTAACACAATGCAACTAAATGCCACGTGATCTTTTACGATGTAAAATAATGTAATAAAATGCGACATGATCTTATACGACATAACACAATGTAACAAAACGTCACACAGTGTGATACATTGTATGACATTTTGAAACATACTGATACCCTCTGAAACAATGCAATCCACAGCTGTCTGATATAATGTTATACCTTTCAGTGTATTATACTATAGAATGAGAAATATTGAGACACTAAAACTTTCACTTAGCGCTACAGTACAGTTCAGTATCACATGAAATAGAGTGATGCACTCCAACAGATAAGCAAAGTACTATTTATTTACTTATTTATTTCAATGACAACCTCAAGATGTACCATTTCATTTTCAAGATAATCTGTCCTGATCTCCTGATCGTCCACTGTTCCTCCCCCGCTGAGTCCTCTGGGTTTTTGGCTCATTATGTGGGGAGGTTCAGTTTTATCCAGTAAGCCTGGCTCCAGGGAAGAGACCAGTTTAAAGTCCTGCATCAAGTTCTGGTTCCCGTCCTGTCGCGGCTACCCTCTTCCACTGAGCCTGCCTGTCTGCTCTCCTGATCCTGCCTGCTCCTGTGGCGTGACCACCTGGTCATGCTTCTGGTCCCAGTCTGACTCTGGACCCTCCTGGGAGCCTGTGGATGCCTGGAAGTCTGGATCCTGCTCTTGATCCCTGTTTCTGTTCCTGCTTGATCTGGATGACCTCTGGAACTGCAGCACTTGCGGACATTCTTGGACTAGACTGTTAAACCAGGTAAGTGGCCAACTCAGATAATCATCTTCTGTCAGATGATCGTGGTCACTTACCTGTGTTTCTTCTACCGAGTGACTGAGGTGGGCGGTGCCCCCGCCTGCCTGCAGTTGCCGCGTGCCACAGATCCTAGCAGCTCCCCTTTTAGTTTAGTTTTTTTATTTAATAAATGTTTTGAACTTGCCCACTGTCTCCTTGAATACTGGGTGCATCTGTCCTCCGTTTCCTGACACAGTAATAAAAAGAATGCATTAGTAAAGGCAGGTCTGATTGTATTATATTTGTTCTAAATCATGTCAACCACAAATGCAGAAAATGTCAGACCTCTAGCTACAACAGTTCCAGAGCTGATAGCCACTATCAAAATGGTTTCTGATGTCAAAAACCAGATGTTATGTAGCAATTTTCTATCATGGAATATTTTAATTATGAATATTCTGGATTACTTTCAATCTCTGGACCCTTATGGACGAATGGAGTATAAACAATTAAAGATTGGATTTTTAAAAACGGCTTCTGGACGCTTTCAGAGGGATGTTGTTGTGGCTGTTTTGTCATGTTTACATTTTGACATGCTACTATATCTGTGTTAATTGTGCTTTGTTGCTCGCTGTGTTCATAAAATGAACTTGGTGGTTGAATTGTGGAGAATCTAAGCTTTCCAACGATGTCTAACATGTTTAGTTTTCATGTTTTTAGTTATTAGTTGTAAAAGCTATAAAAATTGTGGCCAGCAAAAGGTGAATTTTAAGAGGTTAATATATTGATATAGAGTTTGGATAAGTGCAGAAAACACTCATCCAGAAAAAGTTTGATTTCAGGAAAACACTTCTAGAAATAGGTTAAAATGGATTGTATTAAAAACTGAATTAGGAAGATGTCAGGAACCGAGGACAGAGGGACACAGTATTCAAAGAGAGACCGTCAGTAGGAAAGGAAAAAAAGTTTATTAAATAAAACAAAAACTAAAGCGGAGCTGTGGCTCGCGAGACACTGCAGGATGGGGGGCGGGCACGTAATCAATCAATGACACTCTGGTTTAACAGTCCAGTCCAAGAATGTCCCCAAGTGCTGCAGTCCCAGAGGACATGCTGGAAGCCGATCCTGGTCAGGGGATCCAGATCAGGCAGGAACAGGATCCAGATCAGGCAGGAACAGAAACAGGTGGCAGGATCCAGACTTCCAGGCATCCACAGGCTCCCAGGAGGGTTCAGAGTCTGACTGGGACCAGAAGCATGACCAGGTGGTCGCCGCACAGGAGCAGACAGGATCAGGTGCAGACGGGCAGGCTCAGTGGAAGAGGGTAGCGAGACAGGACGTGGAACCAGAATTTGATGCAGGACTTTAAACTGGTGTCCTCCCTGGAGCCAGGCTTACTGAGATAAAAACTGAACCTCCCCACATATAGAGCCAAAACCCAGAGAGGACTCCGCGGGAGAGGAACAGTGGATGATCAGGGAGGCGAGACAAACACAAAACCCTCTTTCCACTGGCTGCTAGGATGCAGGACACGAACCATGAAATAAAACTGAACAGACAGACTCAAAAGAAAACAAATAATGATCTGGCCCTGAATGCTCAGGCTGAACTGAATATAACCAGAAGAAACAGGTGAGAGGAATAAATTATAATGAGGCAGGGAGGGAAAATGACAGGTGAAAGAGATCATCAAGTAAAGAGGAGCAAACAGGCCAGATCATGACAGATGTCAATTGACTAGGGAAATAGATTATAGTATCGTCTGCATAGAAATGACTTTACCAGTTGGATAAGATTGTTTATGAAAACAGAGAACAGCAAAGAACAAAGTCTTCAAATCTTCCAAATATCAGAGGAATTCATATCAAGAGACACACCAAGACCACACAAGTCAAACCTGGAATCATATTATTGATTATCACCTTTAGTTAATAATCAATAACCCAGCAGAGTTTAGAGCATTCAGGCCTAAATGCTTCATCTGCAGTTCCTTTCGGCTCGTTTTACCCCAGCTAAGAACATCTAATAATTTAGATCTGGACCCGGAAGTATTCATGATGGGGTTAAGGTGACCCCTGAGATGATGGCGCCATCTAAAGGCTCCTTCTGTAACGTTTTCTCTTCTTTCTTTTAGAGAAGTGAAGCTAAAAGTCTCCATATTTGAAGAATTTACCTTTTAAACAGCAGAGTTTCTGTTTGAGTGTTTGGTCTCAGTGTTTCCTGATCCTTAGTTTCTAACAGAACTACCGATGATGAACCGAGCAGGAAAAGAGGAAGTTTACATAAAGGAATGGAAAAGATGTGGAAACGTCTATGAGCTTCTGAGTCACAGAGGTCATTCAGAAACAGTCCTGCTCGCTGGCTTTCATATCTTTTCTGGTCTCCTGATGGACGCTCCGTGGATCGCTCGCACCGTGGTTCTGATGCTGCTTGTCGCTGGAGGTGAGCATATATCTGATCCAGAACAGATTTCCTCTGTAGCTTGGCTGAAGAGGAGGAGGAGAAAGGAGCGCCTGTTGTTCCTCTCTAAAAATACCAGCCGATACAAGAGAACAAACTCAGAACTTTAAATTCTATAAAACCTTAAATAGTGAAAATAATATCTCAGAAAAGTTCTTATGCACTTGAGCCACGTTTTGTAAAAAGCTAAACATTACCTGACCTTGATTTATAGTCCAGAAGATGAACGGGAAAACTGCACTGACCTCAGGGATGGATTTAGGAAATTTGGGGCCCTAGGCAAAGACAGGCAGGGGGCCCTCTGCCATCAAACAGCCCCATTCTCCAGATACAGAAATGTTAATAGAATAGACATCCATGATCTGTTCTAGGTTGTGTCCCTCTCTTCTTGTCCCTTTTCTTCTTGTTTTTCCTCTCTATGTTTTGTACTCTCAGCTGACTTTTCATGCTGTCTCTAAAGGAATGAAAGATTTTTTCCAAGCACTAAGCTCACTTAGCTGATTGCTCCTTCCTGTGTTTCCAAAAAGGCCAAAGTAAATAACCCAGTCCTTCTTTTCACTGTAGACAAACATTTCATGATCTTCTTATCTGTTCTCCATTTTTCATTTGATGAAATAATAGCTGCATGAATCATGACAGCAGACAAGATAGAGGAGAGCAGGAGGCGGGGATTACCAATCTACCTTGCTCTGGAGAGCAGAGTTCGCTGCTTTTAGATGTTGTCTCCAAAGTCTCCAGTAGCAGAAAAAAGTCTCTAGATTTGGCGCTAGATCACAAACATTCCCTCATAAACTGAATGATCTAGAAAACCGTTTTAGTAATGGTAAAAAATCTTCTTTTTAACGTTTTTATAACTTCAACAGAAACGTTTCTTCCTTTAAATGAAAGAGGCTCCCAGTTCTAATTGTGTTTCCCTGCAGCTTTGGTCTCCGGTGACGACAGCTGGTCCATGAAGGTCCAATCGGAGGTGCGAGGTATCGACGGCTACCCGGTGGTTCTGCCCTGCACCTTCAGCCACCCCAAGCACTCCCAGCATTCCTTGCTGCAGGTGCTGTGGCGCCTGGGCCACGGGCCGACCGCCATCGTCTTGTTTCGCTGCACCAGCCGGCCCGGGGCCCCCGTCTGTGAAGCGGGTCCAGAGCAGGACCAACGTTACCGTTTGGAGGGCAACCCGAGGGAGCACGACCTGTCGCTACGCATCAACAGTGCCACCCTGCTGGACAACGGGCGTTACTACTGCAGGGTGGAGGTTCAGGGGAAAGAACACGTCAGCTTTGAGGATAAAATGGGGACCAGGCTGCGAGTGGAAGGTAGGGTCCAAAACAGCCGAGGATGTTTCACTGCTGAACGGTCTCACTTCCTGTGACTTTATAGCAGAGGTCTTTAAAGGAGAATTCAGGTTTTAACACTTTTAGCCCATTTTCTGTAGTGTCCAGGATGAAATCGAATGATCGACACCAACATTTGCGGCGATTGGTCCTGTCTCTGCTATTTGGCTCATGCAGAATCCCCCTGGCTGCTTCCAGAATGGCTTCCATAGTGCATGTCCGATAATGTGTCCTTAAAACAACCTTAAATGTTCTTTTTAAAATATGCTTCCACTCACGAATCGAGGTCGTCAGCGCTGTTCAATGGCGTTCAAAAAGTTTTCGTGAAAGAAAAAACAGTTCCTGTCTTGTTTTTATTTAGCATTTTGTAAATCCCAGAACTATTTTTTCCGATACATCACAACCGCTTATAAACTTCCGCTTCCCGTTCGAATCTGAAGGCGTTGCACACTCCAGACCACTAGTTGGCGACGGTATCCTCTACCGTCAAACTCAAAGTCCAATATGTCCTCCTCAAGAATCCACCTTTAGTATTCCATTTTTCAGAGTTTTTTTAAAGTGTTTAACAGAGAGCGTTAGCACCTGCGGCGTCGGGAGTACACAGAGTGAAGCAGAAACACTTGGGCCTTGCAAAAAAGACTACAACTAAGTGTAAACAGGCCCCATTTCCGTTTCGGTGGCGGAGGGATATTGACTATTCCTACAGAACTCAATGGGATTTACAAAATGCTAAATAAAACACTACAGGAAGCGTTTTTCTTTTACGAAACTTTTTTTGGAGCGATCATTGAACAGCGCTGGCGACCCGGTGAGTAGCATATTTTAAAAAGAAGCGTTTAAAGGTTGTTTTAAGGACATTATCGGACATGCACAATGGAAGCCATTCTGAAGCAGCCAGTGGGGGATTCTAAATGAGCCAAAAAGCAGAGACAGGACCAATTGTCAAAATTTTGGTGTCGATCATTGATTTCATCCTGGACACTACAGAAAATGGGCTAAAAGTGTTAAAAACCGGAATTTTCCTTTAACAATGCTCCTGATTTGGAGGGGGAATTGCACAGCGCTCCGCTCCATTCTGGTATAGATCCAACTAGTCCTGAATCACTTCTAATTATAAGGAGACATGACCAATAAACTGATGAATGTAAGGCTGAAATGTTTGGAGGAAAAGGGCGATGCTAACAAGTAGGGGTGTAAATCACATCCATCATGGCGATTCGATCCAGTATCCTGACCCAACGATTCGATTATTTTCGATACTCAAGAATACACCACTATACGATTCGATTAATAGTTTTATTTGTTGTATTTTTTTGTTTTTTACACCTTACAGGCTAAACAAAGTTTCAAGTTTGAAATAAATCAATGAAAAGCTGTAATATAAGTTATGCATTTTTCTTAGAAAACAACAGCAAATAACAGAAGTAGAAAAGTTGCATCAAAAAATACTGCAGAAAATCAGTGCAATGCAATACCTCACCTGACAGACGTCCCCGCCCCCTCCACAGACGCTCCGCTGCACCTCTCCCCGCTATTGTAGCTGACCGCAGACAGGAGGCCGGCTTGTTTTTTTTTTATGAAATTATGGAAAACAACTCGTGACTTATGACCGCTAGAAGAGCGAGGTGCGCGGCAGAAACGCTGGGACCCTTTTCCCACCTGGATCTCGCTCTTTTTGGCCCCTCATGTCCCTCCATCGTCCGGACTAAGCTTCGCCCCACTTCCTGCGCCGCCTGCGGCGTTATCTGAACCCTGGCGTGTAGCACAGACCACGCTGCAATACTGAGCATAATTTAAAAAATGTCTGCATCAAGCTCACTGGGAAACACTCCTACTGTAACAGGCTTTAACCAGGAAGCGTAGGTAGAGGGCAAAAATAGGTTTAGCGCCACCGCTACACGGGAGGGAGGATTACGCCAGCAGGAGCAAAATGGATAAAAATAGACCGGGAGGAAAAAAAACATTGGTCGATTCTTCTTGACGGACGTGTCGATGCATCGGATGAAGTCGGCTGTTGGATGCGATGCATGCGATACAAAAGATTATTATTTACACCCCTACTAACAAGCCTGAGGCAGGATTGTGGCCGTGAAGTATGGTGTTGGCAGCATTATGCTGTGGGTGTTTAGTGCTGAGGAGAAATTTGGGAGGAATTCATGTGCATAGAAGCAAAATGTTTTTCCTGGTCTGATCTGTTTTACACGGAGGAAATCTGTTTGACTTTCCTCTAAAAGAAAAACTGTTCAGTTCACGTATTGAAGTCTGTTCATTCTAACCTGAAGAGAAAAGGTTAGTGGAAAAGTTTGTATGACTTACTGGGATCAGATTGGAGATGCTCTCAAGAAAACCAGTGGTTCAGATTTCTGCAGAATATTTTTTCTGATTATTACAATAAATTTCTGTGTAAATAGAAGCTAATCTATTTCCTTGTAAATTGTGAAGTCTCTGATCTAAAGCTGCGTCTCTTTCTGCACTGCAGCTCCTCCAAAGATCCTGGTCCTGTCCGTGGAGGGCAGTGAGCCGTCGGGGTACAGAGCTCTGTGTCGGGTCCAGGGATCGCCGCTGCCTGACGTCCAGTGGCTGGGCCCCGATGACCTGCTGGAGGGTTCGTCCGTGGAGCCGATGGCGCTGGACTCACCGGGTCGATACCACACGGTCAGCCAGCTGCGGGACGTGGAGCCCGGGCAGCAGTACACCTGCAGCGCCTCCAACCCGCTGGGCAAAGATCAGGCCGCCCTCTACGTCCTGCACCCCCGACCTCTGCCCTCTTCCACCGAGACGCCGGCGCTTCTTCTTCTCTTGCTGCTGCTGTCTCTGGGGGCTAAAGTGGTTCTGGTGGTGGGGGTCGGGGTGTGGATTGTCCAGGGAGGGGGGCTGCAGGGGGGCGGCTGCTGGAGGAAATAAGCTCCTCAGACTTACAATAATATCAGATAGAAAAGAGTTTTAACTGCCTGATTTAGTCATTAATAAATAAACCAAATAAATATAATATTTAAAGTCTATTACTGTGATTTCTTTAACTTGATAACTTCAGATTTCCTTTATGATCATAAACATCTGGAATCCGTCCATTTTTAGATACGAAGTTTTAAAGCAGGGTGGCTGTACGGCGACATATGAGGAACATTCAGAGACGGGAAAACATTTTTGAGTTAAAAGTGGAATATTAATAGCATTAAAATTATTAATAGAATAAACAGACACATTTAGAAGGAAAACTAGAACATTTATGAGACTAAAAACGCGAATCTGCTCTCTTTTTCTCATGGTCTTCTCCTTCTTTCCCATCGCCCGGCTTGCCACAGGTTTGCCTGCTGTGTCTAAAAGTAGCAGCAGCAGCAACCCAGACTGACAGCTCATTGGCTCATTTGGATCACGCGCGCAGCCTGGAGCCGGACGCTCCCCAGGGCTTTACCGTATTAACAGGAGGAGAGGAGCAAGAGAATTTAGACACTGTCGTCAGACAACATGCGGTAATTTCTAAATGTTTTAAATCATGTTGGATCTGGTTTAGCCAGCAGGACCGTGGGTCACTAACCTGTGACCTCCGTTATACAGGCAGTGGCGGATCTAGACTTTTATCCTTGGGGTAGCAAGGGGGTGGCCAAGTGTATTTTAGGGGGGCAATGGTTTATACTTAAAAATAACAAAGTTTATGCACTAGCGTTAATGTCGCAGCAGAAAACACCAACCGTCTGTAAACAATCGAGTGCTGTATACCTGTTCATGTCACGTTTAAATTATTATTCACTATCATTTATTTCTACATGGACTTACAGATGTTGGTCCTGTCTTCCAGGGGCTACAGATGAAAGCCAACTAGTCTGTGGTTATGTTTGGTGCATAATTTACAAGTTAATTAAGGCTTATTGACCTTTCTTATATAAACCTTGTAAGCAGTAATTTGCAATCATATTTAAGTAGCCACATACTAAGCAGACAAAAGGTGCAATTTTGAGTACAATTTGTAGTTTATTTATGCACAAAATGAATATGGTGCATTCTTCAACTCTCTGATAACAGAAACACAGATCAAAGATCCCACTCACCCAGCATACAAACTGTTTTCCCTACTACAATCAGGGAAGCACATCTTCAGGCTCTGGCTGCATTTGGGTCTGGGTCGTCGTCCTGCTCAGAAGCCTCAGAGCCTTCCTCAGAAGGAACTATATTGTGAAACAATAATAACAATGAAAATAATATAAATAAATAATGTTAATGTACTGACTGAACTTGGGATGTCTGACTTGCTCTGACCTGATGATGGTGGGCTGTGTTGTGCCTGACACTCCTCGGTAATGGTTCCAGGTTGGGACCTGTCATCGTCTCGGTCCACTCTCACACCTACATAGTAGAAAAATATTTATTTAATAGTATGATCAAAATAAACAACCATTGTCTAAAACTGAACATACAACAATAACCAACATTCATAATAATGTTTAACATAACTTAAAATGACTGAACTGAACATCTGAAATAATGTAAAATATAATTTAAAATAACTGAACATGTGACTGCTTCTGTATGTTCAACCCTGGCGATGATGACAGGCTGGATTCTGCCGGACTTTCCTGACTAGTCCCAGGATGAGGGCTGCTGATCTGTTCTAAGCCTGATCTGTTTCTCTTAAAGTAGTTATAAATCGTGCCTCCCTGTCTTTTCATTCTCAACCGGAAATAAAACGTTTTGTTACTTATCAAAGCAAAATGCAACATTTCGTGTCCAAAATGATGCACACAAGGAAATTAATGAATACAGACTACATTATTACAGCCTAGAAATATCAGAACACAACAATAACACATGTCTAGTGACTGCAATCTATCCATTCAATTAAGGTTTCTGCCTGCCATAACTTTACTGGCTAACTACATCGGTCGTGAATTATCTACGACTAGTAATGCCCTTCATGACATGGGCAAACGGTTCTGATCAAAGATATTGCTGGTTTCATAATTCAGAAGGTTCTAGACACGGACATTAAAAAAAATGAAATAGTTTCCGTTCTCATCAGCAGTATTTTTAGCAGACGTGGGCATGAAATCACAGAAATTGACACTGAAACCCATCAATATCACCCACCTGCACCTGTCTGTTTACAGCCAGGCTAGCTTCTAGCGGCCCTTCGTGAAAAGCAAGGGCTTCTCCTTATCATTCTGATTTATGAAACGGACATCAATTGAACAGAGGATGATCCTCATTGACTGAACTTATCAAACTCTTAGTTATTGAGCTTCTTTTATGAATATAATCTGTGGTCGTGCAGCCTACTCACCGATATAAGTCAGTCGGTCCAAACGAGAATAAAATCCATCTCGAGAGCGCGCAGCCTTTTCCCAAAGAATGTTGTTTGTTAACTAATGTTATGCTTGTTGCACTCGGTGGCTCCACAGCCGCTTTAGTTCTTCTTCTTTCACCCTAGATTCACGACTGGAAAGGGGCTGCATAGTGCATGCTGCATTGCGCCATCTACTGTACAGGAAGAACATCGCAGTCAAAGACTTTAGACGTGCAACTGTTTTAGCGGTGCCGCCAATCAGCTGGGGTGGCAGTTGGGGTAGCCAATCAGATTTCAGGGGAGTCAATTGCTCCCGTAGCCACCCCTATAGATCCGCCCCTGTATACAGGGTTTTTGCTCAGGGTGTAACGCGTATTTATATAGATGGATATTTATATTTATAGTTATCACCGAATTAATCCTAATCCTAACCTTAAATAATTCCTAATCTGAACTTAATCTTAGTAGTTGATCAACATGTTGCTCATATCAAACAACCCCTCCCTATAAAATCTCATCAACTGAGTTGATTTTAAACACCACATTGAATCCGTGTGACTGAAAAATGTGGAATTAAATCAAAGTTAAGCTCTGAAATGTATTTTTGTTTCCAAGGCTTTGTAAAGAAGAAAAAGCACAGGTAGAATGATAAGCTGCATATTATCAGGCATAAGAAACCCTAGAAGGAAGGTAGAGTAAGGTGCAGCCTGGAGCCGATTCTATGGGACTAATAACCGCTGATAACGAGCATTTAATGGTTGATCACATCTGAAACGGGCAGAGGTGTGTTTGCTACCTCACTTTATTAGAAATGTTGGCTATCTATACTTTACTGGGGTAAAATACAACTGTTTACTTCTACTTCTTACATTATTTTGCAATTATCTCAACTTTCTGTTCTCACTACAATTCAATCTGAAAAACTCGCATCATAGAGAGAAAAGATAATTAGAAGAATTTTATTGATAGGAAGTATAGTCTTTTGGCGCTCAGATGACTCGGCAGGAACATTCATGCTGAATTATGCTTTTGCACTAACATGCATGAGTAGATGAATGAGAATAGGCAAGATGTTCCCCTGGCCTGAAACTGGTGGTGGTTTAGTTCCAGCTGGTTAACGAGGGTGATCTGCTTGAGCTGAGATTGTGGCACTAGAAGACTGTGGGGAAGGCTGACACTGGAGCTTCACTCCAGAGACTCAGGATGAAGAGGTTCCTGCTTGGTGATGCGGGGTGCAAATGTGAACTTATCCATGATGAGAAGCAAGCATAAAAGCGACAGTGGAGAGGAAAAACTCCCCTTTGGGAAGAAACCTCTGGCTCAACATGGTGGGGGTCTTCTGCCCGGACCAGTTGCAATGAGACGAGGGATGGTGGCGACTTCGGGATTTATACCACACTCTGGTGAGGTTGAGGTAAGAAGTCATGTCGCGTAAAGGCGACTCAACACTACGATGGCGGGAGGAGGGGATGGAGGTGGGTGAATTGTCGTCTGAATAAAATCTGACATTAACGTTTGCTGTTAGCGGGCTGAGACGGGGATTTGAAGGTGTTTTTAAAGTGAAAGCAGGATGGGCTTCATGGTGGAGTAGTTCGAAGCTGATTGGCTCGCATCAGAGACGGATCAGCTTCTGATGGATGAGGTAAGCCAAAGTTTCTTCAATTGAACTACCTCTAGAGCTTCATTTAAAAAAAAAAAAAGAATCAGCTTTGTGTCATTTAAACTAATCTTTGTCAGGGACCGTTAATATTTAAAAAGAAAGGAATGTTTCAAAATTTGTTTCATCCAGACATTTAATTTCTTTGTGGTTGGACTCGGTACTGCACCAAAATAAATTGTTTTTTTTCAAAATGGTGCAAAGTTAAATTTGACACTCTTACCATAATTTATAAAACTAAGAAAATGAATTAAGTATCAGGAAGTTATCGTCCAGAATTGTAGAAAAATGCTCCTTTAATAGAGTAGAGCAGTAAAGATCCTGTCCTTAACATTTTTGCTGCATTTCTTTTTACTTTTATACTTTTTTAGTGTCTGGCTCATACGGAAGAGGATAAGGGCCACTGGAAAAAAAAAAGTTAACTGATTTTTAACTTTTATTTCAGTTTAACATGGGAAAAAAGTCAGCATTCTGACTTTATTGTCAGAATTCTGACTGAATTCTGACAATAAAAAAAGTCAGAACTTGGAGATTAAAGTCAGAATTCTGACTTTTTTCCCATGTTAAACTGAAATAAAATTTAAAAAATCAGTTAACTTTTTACATTTTTCAGTGGCCCTAATCCTCTTCCTCGTAGGCTCAGAACAAGAGGAACCAGTTTTCAAAGTGGAGAGACAGTTAGGTTTCACAAAATGCTTATTAAAGTTGGAGCTGTAGAGAACGGCGTTGACCAATGGCGTAATGACACAACAACAGGGCCGTAAGCAACATTATCTGGGTGGGCCCCATATGAATTCCAACACTCTGGATTACCCATAATTCCAAGTCGTAGTATAAAAAATAAAATACTCAAATACATCATTCTTTTAAGATCTTTATTGCAGTTTGAAACATATTATAGGAGTGTATATTTTACCAACCGTCTAATGAATTATACACATTTATTAACATAGTAATTAAAAGTACCACTGCCTGCTTTGCTGTTTGTGTCGTTTTTAAACGGCTCACCATCATGGAGAAAACTGACGTGTCTTGGTCAGTCAACTTAAAATCAGGGAGGTTTTCCATAAAAATAAAAAAAAAATATCCACCAGACTTGGTTTCCATTATTTGAAGACGTTTCGCCACCTCTCCAGGAAGCTTTCTCAATTGAGAAAGCTTCCTGGAGAGGTGGATCAGATGAATCAGGTGGATCAGATGAACGATAACGAGAAACTGGGCGGAGCTAGGCAGGTGAATGAAATGAGTAGAACAGTCATCAGCACTATGATCATAAGTGATTTTAAAAAAACTTTTACACTTCTACTGTAGTTAAAAGCTGAAGTTGGTTCCTAGTTAGTTTGATAGAGTTTGAATTTTTGCTTAAGCTCCGTTAGTCAAGTAAAGTTAAAAGTACGGTGCAGTAATAATACTTCTAAAAGTACATTTTTGTCAACATTCTGCAAAGTCTTTATTTGATTTGAAGAAGGTGGAGGGATGTTTCCGTGCATTATCACCAACCTCTGGTTTAAATTTGGGCTGAAGATTAAAGATCTATAATGAAATAAAACATCAGTTCTCTCCTGGACAGGAAGGTTTCTGGGAGGTTTGGGATCTTCCTGCTCCTCAGGGCAAATAGAGGAACATCTTCTGTTGTCTTTGATTTCATAAAAGCTTATCAGGTTCTTCATGGGTAGTTTAGCTCATTTCTCCATCTTCTCACCAGGATACGGATCCACAGAAACATGGCGTCCTTAAGGCTGATCATTATCTTCCCTGATTGAAATAAACTGCATTTAATCTGCTGCAACTTTAGCAGCTACTGAACAAAATAATGTTCTCATGATCTTATCTTAACGAAAAACTTATTATATCAACTCATTATATTCTTACTTCACTGGAATCTAAAGCCAACAAAGGCTTCCTGTTTGCTCCAAACACTGAATAAAGTTTTAAAACCACCTGACTGCATTTGTTTTTTTCTGTTTAAAACATAAAACTCAACATCTGTTCTTTTTGGTATTAAAAGTCTGCTCAGCCAGGAATGATCAATGGATCATTATTTATACCTAAAACTAAAACAGACATCCCAAGTCTCCCGGATTAGAACTACTGCGATTGCTCAGACAGCAAGAGAGAGCGGGGTGTGGGGAGGAGGTTTCTGTCCAAAGCGACGCTCTGATCAACCAGCGTTCCAGGGCTGACTGGTTGATCAGAGAGCTGATTGGATCAGTCCCACAAGTTTCTCTGGTTACTCTCTGGCAGTCACCTAGTTACCACTCAAAGCTGTGCATCCTGGGAAACGGCAGAGGTTCAATCCTCCAGTAAAAAAAACGAAAATATAGGACTAATTTCACAGCAGAATATGCCAAAATATATCCAGGTCTAGTGAAGGGAGGAACAGTGGCGGATCTAGACCAAATGTTCCAGGGGGCCAGGAGGGGGCCAGGGGGGGGGCCAGCGTGTTTTCATGGGGGCCCAGAAAGCATGAAATAAAAAAACAGGGCAAGAGATTCAAATATATTAATATAGCTGCATGAAGGGAAATTTCTTTTCAATTAGGTTTAATAAAAGAAATTATATTTCTTATGAGGTCAATATACATTTATAATTTAGGAATTTTACATATTTTTGACTTAATTTAAGTTTTCTCTAAAATTTTAATTAGAACTCAAGAAAAAACTGTTAAATTTATCTGTAAAATTTAGAGCATTTCTTTTTTGGGGGGAAAAAATATGTAATTTAGCAGATGAAAACTGGGATCCTATGTCAATCCCAGTGAAGCCAGTGATCACCTTATTGTTTTTTTAAATAATTAGTAAAACAGAATTTGTAAAGAAAAAGAATGAAGTAGATCCTAAGGACCTATCAGTAACCATGTCTGTTCCAGCGCATCATCATTAGAATTTCTTTTAAGTATCATGTCTTCAGTACAGGGGCAATAACAGTAGCCAGTACATGATCTACAGGGGCACTGGCCCCCATTGGCCCCTGTCTATAACCGGCCATGGTGAGGAATGATGCCACCGTGGCGAGGTGCACTGTATGCTGAAGTCCCATGAAAAACAGAAAGCACAGGCAGGGCAGGAGAGATAAGCATCAACCTGAAATGAGTTTTTGGAACTTGGGATGTCTGCTAAAACGATGACTGTGATTTCAATCTGAAAAACTCAGATGAAGAGAAAAGACAATTAGGAGAAATTTATTGGTACAATTACTTTGTCTTTGGGTTTAATTTTGGTTGATATGTATGAACAGGAGCAAAGAACAGGGGTTGTTTCCCCAGGCTTGAAGCTGGTGGTGGAGTGGGAGATAGATGGAGTTGGTCAGTCTGTAGACTGCTGGTTGGAGAGACGGTCTGCTGAGCTTTATGGGGAGATCCAGAGGACTGCGTGAGCTGATACTAGAGCTTCACTCAGGGACCTGGAAGATGTTTGTCCAGTTGGATAACACAGGTTGAGAGAACCTGTCCATGATGAGCAAGCATGAGGCGACAGTGGAGAGGAAAAAACTCCCTGTTGGAAAGAAACCTCTGACAGAACCAGGCTCAACATGGCGGTCTTCTAACGGACCGGTTTAGATCAGACAGGGAACGCAGTGAGAGTCCGGGAGGAATGACGCTCTGATGAAGCTTTAAGCTACGATGTCGGAGGAGGGGCTGAAGGGGGGAGGAAACGCTGTCATCTGAATCAACGAGTCGCGGATCAGAGGCCTTTTAAAATAAACTTTGGATGCTTATTGGCTTTCATAGAGGCGTGGTTCAAAGCTGATTGGCTGTGTCGGAGGTGGATGAAGGAGAGTAATCAGTTTATTCAGTTTAACTTCTGCCCAAGCTCCACTTCATGAATTTAGTGTTAGTAGGTAAAAAAATAAATAAATAAATAAATAAAAACATTTTAGTCCTAAACACAGAGTCCTGGGAGCGGCCATTTTGCCCAAATATAGTAGCCCCTCCCTCCTGCCATCTTCCAGCAGTGACGCCACGTCTGCGGTAAGCTCAGCCGCCATTCTCCCCGCTTTTCCAAGCTAAATCAATGGGAACTACTAGACACATCTGCAATCAAACAACAATTGCTTTGAAGATTTCCAGAGGACTTCACCATTGAAATTCACCAGAGCTATAGTGAAACTGACAATGCCCATCGCGTGCATGGCAGCTGGATGCTGGAATACATCGGGTAAAAGTGGAAAAAGAGTTATTCCACCTTTCTGATTCCTGATCCTCCACGGACGGGTTGGTCGTTGGATCGCCAACTTGAAGAGGGAGGATTTGCCCATCGAACTTCTGGCCAGAGAAAAACCCGTAATATGTAGCCAACATTTGGAAGAAGAAATGTTTTCAAGATGACTTGGATAATAGCGTTGTGACAAACACCAGATACAGCACTGGGACTTGATCAACAGCTGATACCGCACCGTGACAATGTCACTAACCAGTAGGTGGCAGTAGTGTTCTTTGACAAACATGGATGCCTCCAGTAAAGCACACATTCACATGAAAATTACTCTGAATTAAAAACACTGATCATTTATTGAACAGAATGGAATCATTTCAGATTTAAAGAACTTCAAGAAGTTTGGATTCTGGATATGATCGACTTTTCCTTTAAGATAATTTGGACAGCTGGGACTGAAAATAGTGAAGAGGATCTTAGTGTCAGGTTTCTGTTATAGTATTCAGTCTTGCTTTACTCCTTGCTGTGTTCTTTGTTTTTTTCCAGTTACTGTCCTAGTCTGGGTTCTGTTGTGTTTTCTTTTGAGTGTTTAGTTTTCTTTTCTCCATGTTTTATAGTCCTAGTAGTTTAACATTGTGTTGTTATTTCCAGTCTTCCAGGTTTTTATTTGTTTGCTCTCTGCTGCCCTCTTGTGTCCTCCTCCCTCTTCCCTAGCTCTTTCCCTCTCTTGTTCTGTGCACACCTGCTCCCAGTTTCCTCATTAGCCCCCTCTTTGTCTCTGTCTCCTTTAAAACCCTCTCTCTTCAGTTCCCCTTTCCTCGTCAAACACTGCCAAACCTCTTCAAACTTCCTCCAACTCCGTCTTCCTGAGTCGTCCTCGTTGTGACAGTGATTCCCCTGATGTCTCCACGGTTTCTGGTTCGTTTTGACTAGTTTTTATGTTTGATTCTTTTGGATTTTTGGACTCCTGATTTGATGCTTGTTTGGACTTCGTTTTCATTATTGGATTTTTGGATAACCTGCCTTTGTTTTCAGTTTCCCTTTCAAATTAAATCTAAAGAAATTCACCTCTGCCTTCCTGCCTCTGCTTTTGGGTCTACACTCCATAACCAAATCCTGACACTTAGGATCTTTGTGTCAGTAGAATGAAATAAAATTAAAATCCAGTTCAGTCATTTAAAATTATTTATTATACATTTTAGATTCATTCATGTAGCATGCAGAGATAAAGATTACATTCTTTTTTTTCTAGCTTTAATCAGTAAACATGAATCCGACCCCCAATGATCAACACCACCTTAAAAACATAAAATAAAAAACTTGGAGCAGCCAGAGGTTTCTGCTCTGAGACAGACACTAAAATAATTACCTGAGACCAAAATCATCACATCTAATGGTACCTGGTAGTAAGATGTCTTATTCTCTATTTTATGTTCTCTAAATAACATCAATAAACTGAATGCAACTGCAGAGAAAAAAAAACAAAAAACAAAGTCTACATTTTACAGGTTAAATATTTCAATTTTCACATTAACTCAAGCAATCCTAGCTTCTGTTCAAATCAATCGAAAAACTCAATTGATGAAATTTACTTAAACTTTAAGAAAAAAATAAACAGAGACAAGAAAAAGTAGATACAATTACTGGGAAAGTTTGGAAAAGATGTTTAAACAATGATAAATTTCCTATTTTTGAAAAATGATGGAGCATTTATTAAGAAAGAAAAGCTTGTTTAGTTTGGATGCAAGCAGTTTAACCGAGAACATTGTTGAGTTTGTTCTAAATTATTCAGGTAAAAGCGGAAATAAAGGACTGTGATGTAAGGAGATACAGTAGCAGCCATTAAAAATGGCCATTTCCCAGTCAAAAGCCAGCCCAATGGCAGCAAAATCCCTCCAACTTCCAGCCACTGCAAGTGACTCCCTCTGCACATTTTTTCCACCCTTCCACTAAGTTACAGGGTGTCTTTATGTCTTAATGTCCACAAATCATGACAGAAAATATATTTTAGATGTTTTAAAAACCATCCAAGGACCAGCGAATCAAGGAAAGTGTGGAAATTTTGAATGGCTACTACTGTAAACACCTGCTCCTATAAACCCTGAATTCATCGCATGTACAATAGCAGCCATTCAAAATGGCCGTTCCCATTTTTTTTAGTCTGACTCCGCCCTATCATTGAATTACAGGGTCTGACCAGGAGATGGTGCTTCTCATTAAATCTCAATGTCCCAAAATCTTGACAGAAAGTATTTTAGTACAAAGGTTGATGTTTAAAAGGGAATTGTAGGAGACCGAACAAGGAAAGTGGGGAAATTCTGAATGGCTGCTACTGTAGGCTTGACCGCTGCGATCCGACAGGAGCCAGATGACTGTAGAACTTATCCAGCACTAAACATGTGGTGCTGCTCATCAGGTGAAATTTCCATCCCCATGGAAACCTGCAGATTTTTTTAAAAATAAGTTTAGTCACATGAGAGTGAACGGTGTTTCTGATACGTAGGACGGTGGCCGCACTGCTACACCTATAAGCTTTGATTTGGGTGAAAAGATACAGGGGCTTCCTGTTTCGAAAACACAGGAGCTAATCAGCGGAAATAAAACAAAACACTCACAATGGAGCAGAAATTCAAACTGAAATGAGCTGAAACGAACTGTTGAACAAAACTAGTACAATAAGACGCCTACTTCGTGTTGCTAACCCTTCACTTTGAATTTCTCTGCCAGGTCCTGTCCAAAAGTACCAAACTAGAACACACTCAACGCAGCTAAAGGCTAAAGCTAAGCCTATAAGGACTATAGTCATTACAGAAGTGGTTCTGCTCACTGCTAGCCAACAGGACTTTTGGTCACCAGGAATTCTGGAGGTTTGTAGCAGAAAGGACGGATGGCGTCGCAGCAGTTCTTGTCCTTCCAGCTGCAGTCATCGTTGGGTTTCAGACTCATAACAGCACACTGGTCCTTGTCCCCAGGCTTACCAGAAGCCCAGTTTGTAGCTATGAATTGCTGTTTGTCCAACCAGTACCAATCGCCAGTCAAAGAACTGCGACGAGTCCCGATCCACGCTTCCTCCACACCTTCAGCGGATATTTTACTGCACAAGTGTTTCTGCAGTCTGTTGTCAGAAAGGCTGATAAGTTCCAGGCTTTTAGTTTTACAGGATTCGATGGATTTTTTCCACCCTTTTTCTTCATCAAGGATCTCTATCACCTCTGGAGTCACAACACAGCCCCTGTAATCTGTTAGAAAAGGAAAAAATAAAGACAAAATAAAGCATGGCTATCCCTGATAAGAACTTCCTCAGCTTGACCTACCAAGGTGTTCCCATTGAGGGTCTAGGGGCCTTGAATGGCCCCTAGACCCTGAATGGATCCTCATGACCAAAGGTCAGGGTCAGATGGTAGATAGACCTGAAGAGCTTTATCTCTTCCCTCCTATCTTTCATCTCAGTAACAGACCAAAGCAAAGCCATTAACGGGAATAATGGTGCAAGAACACACTTTCTATCAGTAACAGAAAAATCAAACTAAAGACTTTTCTCATTTTTAGTTAAAAGATTAAGTACTGTGGGAATAAATCAAGGAACTTGTTCCCTGCAGGAGGAGTTGAATGTTTGAGGAGATTTTTCTCTTCTTTCATAGGCAAAACAGGGCTCATGAGGTAGAGTGAACCTGATTGGCCGAGGAGTCATAAAGTGTGGTTATGCTGCTATAGCCTTAGACTGCTGGAGGACATAGGGATCCCTTTTCTTCATTCTGCTTCATTCTATCTCTATTCTCTCATTTTGCTTGTATTTGGATGGATGGATGGATGGATGGATGGATGGATGGATGGATGGATGGATGGATGGATGGATGGATGGATGGATGGATGGATGGATGGATTTTTAAAGGGACGGTGTGTACAGTTTAGCCCCATCTAGTGGTAAACGAAATAAATTACAACATAATGCATGTCAGAGGGAAGGGAAGTCTCAAAAATGACATTCTACTCTTTCTGAACAAAGGGGACATATCAGTCTCTGTCACTCTTGTGAACTCATTTAAAGTAAACTGTAAAACACGGGAAACATTCCTCTGGAAAGAGGACTGTAGGGAGCCTATGCTGTTAGCTACCATAACATCTGTGAAAATTAGCCATTTTTAAAGTTGCTGGTGAAGATTCTCAGTCATCCAGGTCATAGTCAATCCAAAAAAGTTGAAAAACAAACTTTGTTTTTGGACTTTGTTTCCAAGTTTGAAGATGTTTTGCTTCCCACTCAGGAAGTTATTTTCAATTTAAAATATCGGAAATATCGTTGAGTTCGAGGCTCTTATACTGTAGCCCAAATAAGCCTTTAACGAACGAGTCCACCCCTTTGGACGACCCCCATTCCAAAGGGGTGGACTGGTAAAATGGGTCTTTACTTTTTTATTTCTGTGGTTGGGTTTTTCTTGCCTCTCACTGAACAAAGAGTATGAATAGAAGGTGGAAGGGAGGATGATCCTCGGACATTTTTGCCTTTCTTAAGCTCTGCCTTTCTGTCACCTTCATTTACTCTGAGCAACATGGCATCTCCCATTGGATGCACCACCCCTTGTGAATTTAGCACTTCACTTTTTGACGTTATGTTATTAAAGTCTTATTTATTATACTTTATTTGTGTTCATAAATAGCTGAATTTCTTACACACTGTCCCTTTAACTCATCCTTTACTTCATTGAGGTTCATTTATTGGATGGATTCGGAGCTTTGGTGCCTCCTTACCTGGGATTGAGCTCACAACAGGTGCAGGGTTTCCATACATTCTACTGTTCTTCTCTCCCACAAGGTACACGGCCATTACCGAGGAATTATGCCACAGGAAGGTCTTTTGAAATTTTAAGCTGACATGTTTTGAGACATATTCTGTTCCCTTCAACTCCTCCCAACCTGTATACTTTGCAGGATCTCCTCCAATGTAAATGCCGTTTTTGTCATCCTTATGGACCACGATGTGAAAACTTTTTATCAAACCGTTCATTGCTGTGAGAACAAAACAGCTGCCAAAATCTTTTTTTGACATCAGAGTGAGTAGGAAGCTGGGCTTATGAAGGATGACTGTCCCTTCAGAATCAACAGGTGCTGTGGAGTCAGTAGATGTTCTGGACTTTTCATCAGACAGTAGTATGGATGCCTGCTCAGCCAAAATCGGAGGAATGAGGAACTCTTCTTTGTCATCTTTGGCTGCAGGAACCATGGCATGCAGAAGCCCACAGGTGCAGTTATCCTGAAAAGCACAGGGGTGGCTGAAGAAGACGGCCACAGGCCTATCTGCTTCGACATACTGATACTGCCCGTTATTGTTCAGCAAGATCTGAGCAACCTTCCCAGGTTCTATTGCACCACTTAACTCCTCTCCCCCCTTAATGGTCACATTGGCCTGATCTTCACCAGGATTGACGATGATGAGTCTGAACGGACCTCTCTCTGTGACATTTACCACTACAGCTCCATCATCAGGGCTTTCTTCCAGTCCAGGAACTGGTGGGATGAAGTACTTTGTGCCAAGTTTGTGAGAAGGTATAACCGGAGCGTATTGCACACTATTCTTTCTAAGGCTGAGGGCTTGAACGACGACGTCTTTGGTGCTGGTGACCTTGATGGCTTCGTCAGAAATGCTGAAAACATTTAAGGAGGTTGAATTCTCAGGAATGTCAGGCTTCTTAAGTTCCAGACCCGTGGTAAAATTCGTCGACACTTTAACACTCAAATGCTGGCTATTTATATTAAGTTTTTCTATTGTGATTTTTGTGTTATGATGCAGAGCAGTGACCCAGATCTCGTTTACTGGAACAGTAGGATGATAGTAGGCAATGTTTTCTGGAAAAACGACAACGAATTCCTTCCCAGTGTTGTTAAAGTTTTGAGAGTCTGCAAAAACAAAAGGCTGAAGTTAAAATGGAAACTTGATACATTTTTCTCTTCTTGAATGTTTTGCAAACCTATGAGGACCTTCAGGGTCCAGAAAGCATTAAAGTGAACCTTTGATTGGATCTGTTGGTTTGCGTTCCTGATAAGAACTAATATCTGGAATCTGTAACAGAAGATTCTTATAAAGTGGTTTATTTTATTTTTTTGTGCTGGCTCATTCCATTTATGTATTTATTTACAGTAAAACAGGAGAATGCCTATGAATGAACATTAGACTATTTAAATGTGCCTTAAGCACATTCCCAGCCGCAGTCCTTCTGACAGGTTGATTTATAATTTAAAATGTATTTAAATTAAACCCATAAATCGATGGCTATAAGAAACAAATAAAAAAAGACCATTATTTGTCTTGCACTGCTCACAGGGATACTGTAATGATTTCATAGATGCATATTGTGTTCGATATATAAGCAACATGTCCATGTACTGAATAAAGGGACGCAATATTTAAAAAAAAACTTTTATTCTTTTTTAACCGTGTTGCTAAATTGGTTAGTTTTAAAAATCTTTTTGACATTTGGTATTTTTTATTAATATTAATGGTTAAAAAAATAAACAAACTTATAAAAAAATACAAGTGGGCACCAGTTAGCAAAAGAAACACTTTTGTTTCTAGATGTTGGAGCTTGGCCTGTTTTCCAGTGTAGTCCTGTTTCTCTGACTGTGACTAACTGGATGTGCTCTCTTCATCCTCTGACATGGGAGCTGGCTGGAGGGAGCTCGCCTGCCTGGCTGTGTGTTTCTGGACGGGGCCGCCTGTGTGGAGCTGATTGACAGTTGCCTTTTGTATCTATGCTTCTTTCTATGTCTGCTTCTGTCTCCCTTGAACTCCCAGTGGGCCTCAGCAGATGGCCGCACACACTGAGCCTGGTTCTGCTGGAGGTTTCTTCCTGTTCAAAGGGAGTTTTTCCTCTCCACTGTCGCTACAAGCATGCTTTAGTGTGAGGGATTGCTGAAGAGTCAATGAGTCGATGCAATCAGCTGGTTTTCCTTAGATAGAAAACTTTGAATCAATCTAATTGGATGATCTGGTGAACTGGAAAGTGACCTGAGATGACATGATGTGAATTGAGCTATAGAAATAAACTGAATAGAATTGAATTTGAAAAAAAATCATGACATCTATTCATTGGAAAAGAAAATGCGGAAAAGTGGCCCTAAGTGGTTACAGGTCTACTACCGCGCCCATGTTCACGGTCGCCTGTTTGTGTTGCGTTGAAGTGAAGAAAATCTGATCCATAAAACGCAATTTGAAAATAATGCAAATTCATAAGAACTGATCTAAAAAAGAGAAATATCAGAAAATATAATTTAAAAATCGACTATGAAGAAAAAAAAAATCTAAGAAAGCAACAAATAAAAAAAAAAAAAAAATCAGTTAAGAAGTTTTTCAAAAGGCATCCAGAAACAAAATTTAAATTGCATTTATAAAACATGTTCTTTACAAAACAGATAACAAAAATCACTCTATACTACAGAGGTCACCCATGTCTTATTCACCGTTAAAATAACTGTAAAAAAAAAAAGAAAAAAAAAGACAACTTGACCAAAAAAAAATGTGTACTGCATTTAAAAACAATTCAAATAATGTGATTTATGGATTCGTGTTGTTAGTCTGGGCATTAATGACGCTTTTCTCTGTTATTAATTTACACAAAACCAAAGGATTTGATCTGTTTAACACAAAATAAGCCCATGTTGTTTTAAAGTGCTGCTAATAATCTAAATCCAAGCAGTGACGTCATTATTTGGATTAGAGAACCTGACAGAATTTAACAGTTTCTGATTAAAATGAGTCTACTCTGCCTGGCAACAGCATTTCTATTGGTCGGTGCTCAGAACACCCAGAATGTGCAGAGGGATTTTTTTTAAAACGGAATAAAGAACACATCATTTAAAAATATAAAATCTGTCAATGAAAGATAAAATAAACTAATATTTTTATTAAGAGGTTTTCAAAAGTTTAATTTCTGGATCCATTTGTTTTAAAGTTTTGTTTTACAAAATATGTTTGAAAAGAATGAAATTTCATTAAAAAAAATACAATACAAAAAAAATTGGAAAATATAAAACCTAAAGAATAAAACTGACAAATTGACAAAACAAAATTTAGAAATATATATATATCAAACCATGTTTTTTTATTTAAAAAAAAAACTCTTCAAAACGTTGTATTGGATTGCTTTGTCCTCCACTTTTTTTTTTATTCTTTATTTATTTATTCAATTATTTATTTCTTTATAAATTATGTTTTTATTTATTTATTTAATCATTTTTTTCTATGTATTTATTCGACAGGGACACTGCACAAACCATGTTTAGCTCATTTTGATCCGTTTTCCCTGGGCACAGGCAGGAAACACATATATATTTATTTTTTCTATGTGTTCTTTGCTTTCTGTAATATTGGAACAAATTTCACTCCATAGTTTACAGCTGAGGAGCAAAGAGGACATAAACGTCTCAGCAGCCTGCAGGAGGCTCCTGGTAGAAGAATGATCTTCTTTTGACTTTTTGAGGTTTTTCTTTTTTTTCCCACTTTAATTAGATGTTTTTCAAAAAAAAAAAAGATTTCTGTTTCTGCCTTATTGGCGAATAATTGACTAACTGAGGGTCAAACAACCAACATGCGTGGCAGTGCAGGAAATATTGGAAAAACTCTGAAAAGTAGAAGCTTGTCTTTTAATCGAAGGTTTACCTGCGATCTGAGCTGCCAGCAGCAGCAGGACGACGGAGGCGGTTCTGATCATGATTCTGCAAAAAAACAAAACAAAAATTACTTTTCAGACAAATTTCATGTTTTAAACCTTGGATTTAATTTCATTTTCCTAAATTTTATCAAATTATATAATCGGATTACATTTAGGGTTATCATAGCAGTTTGATGTCACATAATAAACTTTATCTAAGTTATTGCAAACCCTCTTAATTTGGCTCAGATAATAAATATGTTATTTTTTTCATTAAAATTGTAAAAATCATTAATTAAATTTCTGCTGTTTTTCTTTTGCTTTTTATTTTATTTCAGTAAATTCATTCCACTGAACAAAATCCTAATATAAATACATTTATTCCATGGCTCACAGTTTGAAACCAAACAATGATATTAGATTCTATTTCTAATTAAATATGAGCAGAATAGATTACAAAAAATGAAGATAAATCAGAAGATTTAAAGAAAAATAAGCTCAAATAATGAAAAAAAAAAAGATCCAGTAAAATGAGAGTAACATTTTTGGGGTATTTTTATTTAACTTTGGTACTAAACATCTAATCTAACCCTGATAAAAGCCACTGATGGCCTGATGGTGTAAAAGAGGAGAGGAGGAAATCTTACCTGCTGATCAGCAGCGGATTCACTGTCTTCAAGACTCTCCCTTCTTCTTCTCTTATGGAAAAAAGCAGATTTGAGAGTCAAATTCGGCTCCTGGTTTGGAAGAAGTTTGCATGAGGCGGTGGCCTGGGTCGGGCTTCAGCCTTCAGGGAGAATCTGGAAGGTTTAAAGAAGGGCTGGATTAAGGAAATCCTGGGCCCCAGGCAAAGACAGGCAGGGGGCCACTTTAATTTGAGAAGACAACACATTGAACAGACCTATTCTTCAGATGTAGAAATGTTAATAGAATAGACATCCATTATCTGTTCTAGGTTGTGTCCCTCTCTTCTTGTCCCTTTTCTTCTTGTTTTCCTCTCTATGTTTTGTACTCAGCTGACTTTTCATGCTGTCTCTAAAGGAATGAAAGATTTTTTTCCAAGCACTAAGCTCACTTAGCTGATTGCTCCTTCCTGTGTTTCCAAAAGGCCAAAGTAAATAACCCAGTCCTTCTTTTCACTGTAGACAAAAGCCATGATCTGCTTATCTGTTCTCCATTTTTTCATTTGGATGAAATAATAGCTGCATGAATCATGACAGCAGACAAGATAGAGGAGAGCAGGAGGCGGGGTTACCAATCTACTGCTCTTGAGAGCAGAGTTCGCTGCTTTTAGATGTTGTCTCCAAAGTCTCAGTAGCAGAAAAAAGTCTCTAGATTTGGCGCTAGGAGCTTTTTTAGAAATCAAAGTGCTAGAGGGGTCTGAAAGTGGCTAAATATGGCGACTAAAGCGCTAAGTTGGCAACACTGCTCTTTGCATGGTTTGTTTTCAAATGGTTTGCTGCTGTCTGTTTGGAACTTTCTGAACATGTGCAGCAAATGGACTGATCCAATATGGTGGACACTGAAGGGGCTGAGACACACTTAATATTATCAGCGTTCTGATGACATTTTAGCCAAAGGATTTTTATCAAAAACATAATTAATGTGCACAAATAAGGAATAGTTGTATTAACTATATCTGTAAACAGTTGTATGGGGCCCCCAGGAACCTGGGGCCCTAGGCAACTGCCTAGTATTGCCTTATGTTAAAAGCTGGTTTAAAGGCTCCTTCTTCATGTTTGTCACATTAAAGGAGATCCCAGCTGGTTGGATTCTGTTTAGGAAGGTCAGGATCTGTGGAGGGAAGCCTGAGGAGGACTGTGGACCCCAGATATCCTCACATAGAAGTCAAGCCACCAGATGTTAGCGCTAAAAAAGCTGCTTCACATTTTTCCAATCAGTTTTTATTTTTCTGTTGAATCCTGAAGAATAAACATCTGATTGAAGCTGAGAATAATTGATCCTTGTTTCATTTTTATGTCCTGTAAAATAACCCAGAGAATCAAATATATCTGGTTTTGTTCTCCTTACTTTGAGTTCAGGTTTGCATCTTGAACCTGCTGCTGCTTTGGAAGTCAAATCAGGTGGAGCCTCAGTGACGGATCATCGTCTCAGGGTTAAGTTCCAGGATGGTCCTGCTTGCCTCTCAGACTGCCACCATGTGGTGGGACCAGGACATGACAGGCACCGGTCGGCCCCCAGAACTTTGCAGCAGCACAGATGCAGATCAGACCGGGTTGGATCATTAAAATCTGCTTCCTGCACTGCAGCTTTTCTTCTGGTCTGGTTTTAGGTGATCAGTCAGGGGCGGTTCTAGGAAAAAATTTCCAGGGCGGCCAAGATGGTGCCACTGTTTTTTCATGGGGCCAAAAAAAGAAGAATGAAAAAAAAAGGACAATACATATATTTTTTGTTTTTGTTTTTAACAACATTTTTGTTTATTTAGAGCACCAATGAAACTAAAATTACTTCTATTTCAAATATTTTACATGCTGCACATGAGAGCAATAAACCTTCTCAAACACTAACATTTCTTTAACTTGGATGTAGTAAGATTATATTATCTCTGTAGGTATATTTTCATGTTTTTGTACATTTTATAGTAGGAAACCGACAGTCATGTTTTCAGTGCAGCAGCCTCTCATGCTCTAACACCAAAACCTGCAACAATAATAGTTTTCAGATGAGTCATTAGCAGGACTCTGCAGAACCAGATTATAAACAGCTGCTTTATCATTTTAAGCCTTAAAAATGATCAAATCAAATGCAATTTTGTCTTCAAAGCCGAGGAATATCGTCAGCCTGAATTCATCGGAGAGTTGTTCTGATCCAGAGGCTCTTCTGGTAGTTTCTCCTTCCAGGTGCGGAGGATTTGCTTAACAGCCCTTAATGGATCAACCAACATCAGAGGAACTCTGAGCTTATTCAAACAGCTGCAGTCAAATCAGTGGCCAATCGCTGAGCTTCACCTCTTTCTGGAGCTCCTGCTCAACAGCAGATCTTTAACAACTTTGCCGGAATCCACACAAACGGCATAATATCCTGTCCTGAACTGAAAGTGGCTAAAACATGGACCCTTAGAACTTCAACCAGGATCGCAGCACCGGTAGCTGATCTAATTACTCGCTTCATTCACCTGCCGTTTCCTCCCTGCTCTCTAATTATCATTCATCTTATCCACCTGTTCGATCTGCTTTATATTCGGTTCAGTCCAGCTTTTGGGGACAAAATCATTATTCGTTATTATTCATTATTTCTAGAATTCATGTCCCTGTTTGTGGAGGACAGTGTTAGAGAGGGTTTTGGTTGTCTTGTGTGTCCTGATCGTGTCCTGACTCCTCTCCCCTTCAGCCCGCTCTGTTCCTGTTTTGGCTCAGGGTGCGGGGAGAGTCAATTTTAAGTCCCGTAGGCCTTAAAACTGGTTGGAACCAGTTTAAAGTTCTGCAGGTTATCCTGGTACCATGTCTGTCTCTGTCCCCCAACCACTGAGCCTGCATGTCTCCATCTGAGCGCCTGTCTGTCTGAGCTCATTGCTGGACTCATAGAACTCTGTACCTCTGTGGATTCTGTTCCTGTTTGGATCGGAACCCGTGGTCGGGCTACGGACTCCTGGATCTCAGAACGTTCCGGACTGTTCTGAACTGTTTCAGAGTGCCAGTGATTCAGCGATGCTCTGCCTTCCCCCTGCAGCCGCTGCAGGTCAGTTCATCCTCAGCAGGTCGCGTTCCGTTTCTTTTTCTGTTTTATGTCATTATATTGTCATTAAACTTTTGAAACTTCCTGCTGTCTGACTCGCCTGAATACTGGGTCCACTCTGTTATGTTTTATTATACAATGATCCAAAACAAAGATTCAGAGACCATCAAGCAGAAAACAATAACCAGGTACAAGCATCCAGGGGATATCAACCAGGAAAAACCAACTAGGAGCATTCAATTAATAACCATGTGACAGAAACCGTCATCTGTAAGCCGTGGAACATTGGCCTTAAAAAAACATTACTAGGAACATTTAATCAGGAGCCACACCAACCATTAACATCGACTAGCAACCAAAAGACTAGGGAACATTAACAAGGGAACCAGGAACCAGAAGATAACCAGGGTCCACTGACCCAGGATCATCAACCAGGAACCAGGAATACATAAACCAGTGAAACTTGAATCAATATCAATCAGGAACCATAAACCAGGAATCAACATTTTGGTAGAATCAACATTGATGGTACAGGAACAGGAGCCTTAAACCAGGAACAAACATCCTGAGAACATCAGCTAGGAACCACCTGCACCAACTTGTGTTTCTGTTTATTCAGTCAAATTGGGTCGGGTTCTGGTGGCAGTCCTGGTTTCAGATCCAATCAGAACATATCAGAGCTCAGAGTGTCATTAAACTCGGGTAGCTCTCAGAAGAAGATCTTTCCCTAAAATGAAATGTGGAGCATCATGGGAAGTTAGATGTTGGAGATGATGTTGGAGCTTGCTTCCATTCGCCACCGGGCCCTCTGTTTCTCTGACTGTGACTAACTTTGGATGTGCTCTCTTCATCACACACTCTGATGACATGTGGGAGCTGGCTCGGAGCTCTGCTGCCTGGCTGTGTGTTTTCCTGGGCGGGGCGCCTGTGGGCTATTTGACAGTTGCCTTTTGTATCTATGCTTCTTTTTCTATGTCTGCTTCTGTCTCCTTGAACCCCAGTGGTCACTCAGCAGATGGCATCACACTGAGCCTGTGGTTCTGCTGGAGGGTTTCTTCCTGTTCAAGGGAGTTTTTCCTCTCCACTGTAAGCTACAAGCATGCTTAGTGTGTGAGGATTGCTGAAGAGTCAATGAGTTGATGCAATCAGCTGGTTTTCCACTTAGATAACTTTGAATCAATCTGACTGGATGATCTGGTGAACTGGAAGAGATGACATGATGTGACAAATGTGAATTGCAGGCATAGAAATAAACTGAATAGAATTGGAAGTTCTACTTTAGCATGGTTTGATGAATCAGGAAATCTTTTAGCAGCAGCATCAAACTGGTTAGAATGTCAAAGTGGACTCTGGTTGCTGATGGGTGGAGCTAGTGCATTGCGTCATCTGCTTTTAGGTGGACTCCCAAGCTTTCTTTTCCGAAGCAGATTTGTTGTAGTACTAAGTATTAGGGCCGGGTTAGAAGTGGTAATATTATGAGAATAAACTTGTAATATTTCGAGAATAGGAGTTGTAACATTCGCGAGAATAAAAGTAAGTAATATTTCAAGAATAAAGTCATTAACATTCTGAGAATAAACTTGTAATATTACGACAATAAAACAAAATAACATTACGAGAATAAAGAAGTAATAATATGTCCCCTGAATAAAGTCGTAACATTACGAGAATAAACTTGTAATATTAAGAGAATAAAAAGTCGTAACATTACGAGAATAGAGTTGTAATATTTAGAGAATAGAGTTGTAACATTGCGAGAATAAACTTGTAATTTTCTGAGAATAAAGTCGAAAAATAATTACGAGAATAAAAGTCGTAACATTATGACAATAAAATTGTAATATTCTTAGAATAAAGTATTGTAATATTATGAGAATAAAGTCATAACATTACAAGAATAAAAGTCATGTAATTATGAGAATAAAGTCAAGTAATATTACAAGAATAAAGTTGTAACATTTTACATTAGAAAAAAGAAGCTAATATTACGAGGATAAAGTCATCATACCACAAGAATCAGAAAGCTTGGAGCTCCGCCCAGCAGATGACCGACCAGCCCCACCAATCAGCAACCAGAGTCCACTCTTTGATATCCTGCCCAGTTTGATGCTGCTGCTAAAAGATTTCCTGATTAGGTCAAACCAATGCTAAAGTAGAACTTCCCATGATGCTCTACATTCCTCATTTTAGGGAAGAAAGTGATTCTTCTGAGAATTGTCATAAAATACTGCTGGTTTCTCGTAATTTTTATTCTGTTAATATTATGACTTAATTACCGTAATTTTTTGACTACTCTCTTGTTGTGCCTTTATTTCCCCCGTTATATTACCACTTTATTCTTGTAATTTTACGACTTTATCCTCTAAATAGAAGAAAAAAAATCTTGACCCTGGCCCTAATATCCATCCTACTTTCAAAACATTTTTTTCATTAAGTTTTTTTTTTTCAAAGTTTAGTTTCTGAATTGCACTTTTTTTTTTTGTAAAATGTGTTTTTTTCTTGCAACAATACTGAAACAAAGTTCACTCCATAGCTGCAGAGCTGAACTCTGGGAAACCGAGTTCTATCAAAGAGCTGGATCTTTTCCCAGTGTGCCATCCTGAGCTCTGCAGAGAATAACCAGTTTATAAACAGTTTATTAACGAATGCCTGATGATTAACGACCTTATTAGTCATCAGAAGCTTGTGTTTTTTTTCCAGCACAGCCAGAAACCCTTGAAGAAAAAGCCATGATTAAAGCAGCTCCTCAGTCTTCTTCTCTCCCACTAATCAGCAGCTTCCTGTTCCAGGTTGTTTATCCTTTCCTCCTTTCCTAGTTTGTCCATGTTTCCTCTGCAGCTCTGAGCGGAACAGCGAGCCCTTCCTGTTTCCTGAAGCTCTCAGTTCAGGGATTCATCCTAATAAAAACATCTAGGAGATGCTTTCTGCTCAAACAGCAAACTTTAACAAAGCTGCACGTTTAATCTTTTAGAAACACAGAGCTCCAATAAAACAGGACATTTTTCACATTGGGGAATATTTTTCAGACTCAGTAATTCCTTATAGCTGAATAGTGTTGGATGTAAAGGTGGCAAAGATGGAAATAGAGAGAAAAGGATAAATGGCGCCCCCTAGAGGCTACAACTGGAAGGGGAAACAGAATCACCCTGAAACATACAAGTCTCTGCTTTTTGTCTCTGGATATTTATTGACCTTCATGTCTGCTAGTCAGAACAATGGCCATCAGTTTACAGTTTAACAGAATTTCAAGTCATAAGTAAGTTCACCCCTCAGAGACATAGATGAGTCAGAAACAATTTTAAAAATATTTTTTCCAAAGAAACTGTAACTGAAAGCTTTATGTTTGTTGGAGCTACGGAGCAGATCAATCATCCTCTCACAACACAGCGCTGCATCTAGAAGCTTCAGTTCAGTGATGGAAACATTATGTTAAAGCTGCAAGGAACTCTGGGAAATGGAGTTTCTTTCATCACGGCTCCTAATAGGATGTTTTCTCTTCCTGGGGGAGCAGAAGCCCCTCATTCAGCCGTGTCACATGTGGCCATGCGGTGCTGCAGTTTCCCAAACAAACTCAAATGGTGATGAAGAAAAGCAAAAAAAATAAAAAGTGCTGAATTTGATTCATTAATCCTCTTTTTTCGTCTCCTCTTTCGTCTCCTTCTTCGCTGCTTCTGCTGTCACCTCCACAGTCAGAAGCTCCTCCCCTTCCTTGCGTGGCGTCATCCTGATGATGACGGAGCTGTCCGCTGTCTCTGCCACAGACTCGTCTCTGTCCTCTGGAGCCGGGCTCCGGGGGACCGGAGAGCGGCGGTGCATCGGAGAAGGGGGCGGGACCGGAGAGACTGGGGGAGGAGCCTGATTAAACACAGATGGAGGAGGAGAGGCAGTTATTTGGTTAAAACTCAACAATTCCATAAAGAGGAAAGAGCAAGATAACAACCCCCCCACCATAGACCTGACAATAACTTCTCCTCATTTCACTTATTTCTCTGTATCGATTGTTAAGCTTCCTATCCTCCTTCCTTTCCTCCCCTCCTTTAACTCCTGTACCTCTGTTTGGGCCTCAGATGGTTTGTAGACCTTCTTCAGCTTGGCGAAGGTCCCCTCAATGCCCGCCTGCTCCGTCACCTTCAGAGCAGCCTTGAACAGTTTGGGGGTGTCTGGTCGGGGCGGGATGACCTCCGCTGCCTCCTTACGTGTCTCCTTCTCCTCCGGCTTCTTGTCCTTGGTCAGCATTTTCCTGCGCAGAGAGAGGCAGACAGGAAGCCTGACCACACTGAGGTCCAACCGACACGTTTAAGGTCTGCATCCCAAAGTGGGACGTCACATTCTGTCTGACTGAGCAGAAAACCTGAGGAGGATCACAGAGATCATGTGACCTGGTTCTCCTGGACAAAGTAGAGCGAGCAGCTTGAGCTGATTAGAGATGGGAGTAATCCTGTCGAGGACACATCAGACACAGGAAGGAGTACTGAGGAAACCGGTATAAATGTCTGAGGCTGGAATCCAGAACTTTTATAGAAGTTTGCCAAATCGTCCGCTTCCTTTGGACTCTGGTGGCTCTGACCCGCTGATATGTCCCTCTACGTCTTCTAGAACCTGCAGCGGGTGATGCTGAGTCTGATCCACACTGGGCGTCACTAATGAATCCGTCAAACTAATCACATTAAACGCTTCGGTCTCTGTGAGCTTTAAGAGACAGAACCAGGAAGTACAATGACCGGATCTGATGATGCCGTGTGACATCATCTAAACTGTCCAACCAATGAGCCACTGTGACCTCACATTTCCTGAGGTTCATTTGCTGTCCCGGTAGACCATCAAGGATCAAACTGTTGTCTTCTGCCTTTTATGATAAAATATTCAAACTAACATTTAATAAAGTAATAAAACCCAAATGAGAACCACGGTATCTGTATCCAAGCTTCTCTTTAACCCCCATCAACAGTAACCAATCACATTACAGAACCAGGTCCGGTTTGGTGTCCTCGGGTCTTACTTGGCCTTCTTTCGCAGGAGTTTCTGGGACTCGGGATAATGGACCAGGATCTCTGCCAGGTCCTTCTTATCCAGAATGAAGAGGTTGGCGAATCCATGAGCCTTCACGTTGGCTGTTCTCCGGTTTCCTCCACCGCCGGCTAGCAGACTAACCAATCAGAGAGAAAGTCTGTCAGGATATTGATCAGCAAACTTTAAACTCAAATTTTATCTGCAGTCTTTCTGTGAGTCTGCAGAGTTTCGGACCTGATCTCTCCGAACACAGAACCAGCTCTGATGGTGACGAACACCGTCTGCAGGTCAGGACCGCCAACCACCTGAACTTCCCCTTGCTTGATGATATACATCTCCCTTCCAATCTCCCCCTGAAACACACAGACGCCATTTCAGTGCCACGTTCAGCTCAGCAGAAGCTCCCAAAACAACACAGAAGATGAGTTCTGACCTTTTTACACACAAAGTCTCCAGGCAGGTACACAACAGACTTCAGCCTGGTCAACAGGTCGAACACCATCTGCCTGTCGCAGCCCTGCAAGACAGAAACACGGCCAGATTTTCATGCTCGGCTGTTCTCTGTAGCAGCTGTTTGACGCTGGTCCAGCGGTTCTTAGTTTCTCACCTGAAAAAGCGCCACTTTGCTGACGATGGAGTAGTTGACGTCTACAGCAATGTCCAGCCTCATTTTAGCAGGTAGTTGAATCAGCAGCTCCTGTTCATCTGGAAACACACAGTCACCATGAACTCACCATGGGGCGTTCAGGAACGCTGTTGATGTTTATCCTCACCCTACGGTCTCTCTAGATTTGTCAGAGATCATAATACTGTAGGTTTCCTTTGCTTTCAGGATCCTGGCAGCTCTGTCAGCAGAGAATGGAAGCTAACAGAGTGGGTTCTTTCAGGTGGGATCCCTCCATATTGGATTTCTCTCTTGCCTTTCTGGCAGATTGGCTTGGGTTGTACTTACACAGCTGCCCTGCGGTTCACTGACAGAAGTGAGGCTGCCGTACACCGGGCCCTCTAACCGCCATCAGTAGGCAATGCAGGTAAAGTGTCTTCCCAAGGACACAGTGACACTAGAAGCCAGAGCTGGGGCTTGAACCAACAACCCTACAGTTGCAGGGCAAACTTCTGCATCCGGTGCCACCATCGCCCCAAGATTGAGGCCAGATCAGATGAAAAAAACAAAAACAAAACTGAAGCTACTTCAGGAAGAAAGCAATTATGTTGCTCCTATTTGCTTAGTTACCAACTTAATAGATGTTTAGTCCAATCTCCTACATACCTGAGCTCCACCACCATCACCCCTTGGCTAAGATGTTCTGCCTAAACCTGTTAGCCTGGCATTTATAGCTTTGTGGTTGCATGGATTGTTTGATGTAGCCACATGACACCAACCTATTGGCTGTAGGGTTATAAGACTATGAGGCAGAATGCTAAGAACACACACAATTTGTCTGTAAAATTTCTAGAACATCATGATGTTCATAATGAACTGTTCCGGTCCTGACCAAGTCACATCTGTGCATGCCGGAATCCACATGGGTGGAGCACCTGCCTCTGGTGTCTTTAAACTGCACCCGGGGCCATGATGGCCGCACCAATGTGTTTCTAATGCTCAGATAACCTGCACCATCACCTGGGTTTCTAAAAGCACCCAGAAAACCATGTAGCCTTTCTGTCATATGGTGAACTATTGGTCCAGTGTGAGGAGGTCTTCAGGGAGACTGAAAGCCTCCTGATTAGTGCAACATCATAGAAACTGCTTCCTGAAGAATACGATGACTATCTGATATCATAGAAAGAAAATAAACTGACATGAACCTGCCTGAATGCAACAGAACCGTCTAGTTCTGCAAAAATTACCCCTCCATGGGTATAGTGATACGGGACTCACTGCCTGAAAACTGAGGTTTGGATTATCTTTGCCTGATTGTCTCGAACTTCGATGCTCATCATGGACAGTTGTTCAGAACTTTCTGGATTGCCTTCTTGTTTTCAGTATCTCCGTTCTGCTGCTTACCCAGCATGCCCTGGATCTTCCAGGTGTAGTCGTACCAAGTCTTGATGCGGTTCTGGACTTCTCTGGGGATGTTGTAGGAGTTCATATACTTGACAGTGCTGTCCATACAGGCCCGGTAGTAATTTTCACCCGCTGTTGCTGCTCCGACTACATCTCTCATCTGTGATGGAGAAATCAAACCAAAAACAAGTGAGCCAAGATTTATGGAAGAAAATACTCCCCAAACCAACCCGTCAAAACAGAACCAGAACTCCTAAACAGTTTGTTGTTGGACCAACCTGACCGATCATGATGGAGAAAGCAAACACGCCCACAAAGTAATTGATGAGCTGGAAGCAGATCTCAAAGACAGTTGTTGGGTCTGGCAGTCCGCCGATGGTGATTAGCGTCTTCACAGCGAAGTAGTAACAGCGGATGTAACTGTAAACATGAAATCATCTCATCACTGACAGGAAGTCCAAAAACAGGCCAGAACATCTTCATTGTGTCTTCGTCTTCATTTGGGTCACGGTAAGCACAAAACAGGCTTAAATCGCTGGAGCTCTAATGTGAGCAGAGACTTAACAACGACTGCTGGATAGGTGTCCAAACATTGTCAGAAAAGCTAAGCTAATGTCTGATTTAGGCCTGTTTTGTGGCTGGAGAAGATCTTCAGGTTTTACTTGATGTGGTGTTTTTACCATCAGCTGAACGGTTAGGAAGAAGACGAAGCTTAGTGTTGTCCCAATACATGCCCTTTCAGAGACATAGACAGGTATGGGGCACTGCAGGCTAACAAAGAAGCCAAACGACCCCCATTCCAAAGGGGGGGACCCGTTCTTCCGGTTCAATTCGAATTATTTCTAAGCCAAAGCGAGGCTTTGTTGGAATACTGTATAAAACCTGGAACTCAACACTATTAAAGTATTTCTCTGATATCAGAATCTGATTCTAATATTTCTGTCATTTTTAATTAAAGAAGCACTTCCGAGATGGGAAGAGAAACGTCTTTAAACTTGGAAACAAAGTCCAGTGGATTGATTTTTCATTTTTTTGGCATGCCCCTATAGGCTAAATGAACATCTCAGAAAATATCCAAATATTATTGTTTCATTCCTCAAACCTTAAGCTAGAGTCAAAGTGGGTTTTTTCAGTGTTTGGCAGAATTGATTAATAAATATCTCTTCATTATAAAAATGGTTTGATGAAGTGTTCGGGTGAAGAAATGCGACCTCATTGTTAATCGTTTGGTCTAATCGCACACATTCAGGAACTCCTGGGTTTCTGTATTTGTCGTAGATATTGGGATGTGTGACCCAATGCTTGAATAACTGAATGAAAAAAGCAGAAGCTCATCGCTGCAGACGGTCTTACGCGTTGCCTCTTCCATCGTAGACCCATTTGGTGGATCCAAGGCCTTCATAGTCGGAGCCCCAGTAGAAGAGACAGGCGTTGATGTGCAGAGAGTACAGCAGGTAGGTAGAGGTCCGAATTACCCTGACACACAACAACAGGTGAAACAATGGGACACGTTTGAAGAAAAGGTACAGCAGGTAACAGCTGCTGGGGTTCCTAAAGGATTTTCCTTCTGGGTATTTAAGCTTTCAGATCATGGTTGCTAATTAAGATCTTCTTGGTTCTTGTGATCTAACTGACATAAAAGCGTCACAGAGCCTTGCAAGAGGTGATTAAATAAGAGTCAAGTGGGCTAAAGGAAAAAGGATAGATGGATGAGTTTTGGATTTCTCTGGTTCCTCACCTGTAGATGTAGGCCTTCTTCATCACGGCCTCCATTCTGTCGTTGAACTCAAAGAACACCATGTACTGGAAGAGAAGCAACACTGAGAAATCTTTATCTGGACATTTTACACCGAATAAAGCAAAAGGAAATGATCTCACCTTCAGCAGACGAGGGAATCTAAGCAGAGAGTTCACCCCAGTGAAGTAGTATAATATCTCCATGGGAAATAGACTGATGACATCCATCTGGAACCAAACATTAAGCCGTCTGCTCAGTGGATCACAACCAAACCACTAAGAATGCCCTAATTTACCGATTCAGGAGATTTACTTTAAATAGCAATAAGCAAAGAAGATAAAAGAGACGATAGAGACAAACTTGTTCTCACCTTAAACCTCTCAGTGGTCATGTAATGTTCTCTCATGTCCTTTTTATCACACTGTCAATAAAACCAGTTAAACCAGTTAAAGGTGCATTCAATGCAAGGACAGAATGAGAAAGACGTTTTTCTCTGTCTGTTTACGGACCACGATGTCTCCCCCACGGACAAACTGCAGCCTGGGCTGGAAGATGAGGATGTCTGCGATGTAGATGAAGTCACAGGTGTAGTCCATCAGCAGCCACAGGTGGATGTTCTCAGGTGTCTGATAGGGGAACGCCCAGCGGACAGGGATCAGCCACACATTCCAGTTCCAGGCCGCCACCACGAAGAACAGCCAGATGACATAGATCAGATCTGAGGGAGGAAGTGTGGAAAAGCTGAGTTTATTTCAACGTTGTTTGATGGTGGAAACCAACCGGGACACAAACAAGGAGCAGAAACTGGACTGGTCTGGTCATGAAGCAAACGGGAGAGTTCAGTTTTATCTCTCTTAGCAAAGCAGATATTCAATAGAGTAAGGAATGTTCTGCTAACTTCATGAACAGAATCATCTTTGATAAAACGACACAATGGAAAACCAAAATTTTTCTCTGGGACAGAAACAGAATTCCACTGTTACTGAGATGGATTCCAATTCAATTCTATTCAGTCTATTTCTATAGCTCCAATTCACATCATGTCATCTCAGGTCACTTTCCAGTTCAACCAGATCATCCAGTCAGATTGAGTTCAAAGTTTTTCTATCTAAGGAAAACCAGCTGATTACTGCATCGACTCATTGACTCTTCTACAATCCCTCCACACTAAACATCATTTAAGCCGACAGTGGAGGAAAAACTCCCTTTTGAACAGGAAGAAACCTCCAGCAGAACCAGGCTCGGTGTGAGCGGCCATCTGCCAGGAGGCCCACTGGGGTTCAAGGAGGACATTCTCTCTTCTCTTTCCTCCTTTCCTACTTTAAATATTCTTACAGTTGACAGATCCTATCCTACCTGGGATAAGAACTAGGAACAGAGGATAGAGCTTTAATTTGAGGTATCCGGAACGGGCCTTATGTTATGTTCTCAGTGAATGTAGGACCAGCAAAAAAGATTTCCAGTTTCATATGCTTTTGCTTGCCTTTCATTGTACCAGAGATGTGCCTGGCCAATGAAAGCAATTCTCACAGTAGGTAAATATGGCATTCAGTCTGCTAGTTGTCGGTTTCGACATGGTTCGACATGGTGGACAACGATTTAACGGAGTAAGTCGTGTAACTGTATTTATACTGGAAAGCTGAGCAAAATGTTCCTGGGCCCAGTATGTCCTCCAGAGATGCTCCCAGTTCAGGGTGTCCAGAGGTGGCTGGATCCCTGCTGCTTTCCGTGGAGCTTAAGGTAAGGTATGAAGATATTCTGGAGCTCAGACTGTAGCAGCAGGGAAATCAGAGTAGGAAAACCGTCAGAGAGAGCATCAAAACCAGTTGACCATGTCCCCCTCTGGAGCTAAGTAACCACAGCGGCAGATTGGAGGAGGACAGAGGCCGATCAGAGACGCCCGCTGGGCAGAGAGCGCCAGAGCAGGGAGAGTCTAGCCTCATGAAGCTAACTGTGGAGGATTAAAAGAGGACGGCTGTACACTGGAGAAGCCCAGCGGGCAGAAAGAATGCCAGAGCATTCAAGGCAGAATTCCCTACTTCATCCTTTGCCAACAATATTTTGTTTCTTCTGCTCTGGGTTTGGCTGTGTGAACGCACACAAAAGCGGTCCGTCTACTTCTCAGACGCAGTGGGACTCTTCCCCTCTCTCTGCTTGCCTCACTCTGCTTCGCTCTGCATCACCCCAGGGTCGCCCTCTACATTGGGATAACACCTTTAGTGTGCCCTGTGCTCCTGTACCCTGCATCACATCCTCCTCCAGACCCTTACTGCCTGAGGAAACACGGATGGACAAGAAATTTGCTTTGTGTCAACTGGAAGTTTTGGTTTGTTCTATACACCCTGATCACACCATCACTATGCAGCCTGCACATCAACTCACTCCTGAATGTGCCTCTACACATGGATAACGCGGGATAATAACTTGCTCCGGTGGTTCCGTGTGAATAAGAGTCAGAGGATCCAGATGAATCAGTTTTCCTCTGGTGTGAAAACACATACAAAATGCTGATTTTTAAATATTCATTTCTTAAATGTTTTCATTGAGAGCCAATAAGAACCAAATAGTTTTGTGAACAAGCTTTGCAAATTCCAAAAAGGTTTTAAAAAAAGCAAAATCAACCTCTGGACTTTGTTTCCTAAGTTTGAAGACGTTTGGCTTCCCATCCAGAAAGCTTTCTCAATGTTTGGAGCAGCGTTGAGTTCATGGCTTCGCTTTCTGGATGGGAAGTCAAACGTCTTCAAACTTGAAAAATAAAGTCCAGTTTGTTTTTATTTCTGATATTTTGGAATGACTATGATCTGGATGACTGAGAACCTTCACCAGCAAACTGGCAAATAAAGCTCTGATTCCGGTTTTAAAGAATCAGGATTTATCCTTTACCTCATGATTAGTCAGAAAGGTCACCAGAAGCAGAGCACTGGTTCTGGTTCTGGTTCTGTTCATCAGGCCCAGCTTGACTGAGCACAACCAGACACATTTTTCCATTAACTAGCTAAGGGGAATCTTGATGAAGTACGGTCAGGAAGTTCTCACCTGTGAATGGGTCAATGCTGGAGGGAAAGCGATATTCCAGGATAGCTCGCAGCCAGTCAGGCATCGGGGGAAGATGGGGTATTTTCACTGGATGCCCCAGCAGCTCAAACTGGAACAGCTCTTCCTCTTCTTCTGGCGCTGCTGCTTCTTCCTTCTTCTCTTCTTCTGGAGGAGGCGGTGGAGGAGGAGGTGGTGGAGCTTTGCTAGGAGCTGCAGGGACCAGGACTTAAATGTCAGTGGTAGCGTTGATAGCTGAGCGTTCAGTTTCAGATCGATTAAACCTTTAACCTCTAACAGGGTTAGAACTTTAAAAGACTTCAAACTTTCTACACAGCAGTAAAGTCTCTTTATCCTTTGGAAATAATCTGGACCCTGTATTCTTCTCTACAGGTTAAATTCAGAACTTTCTAGGCACTGCTTTTCTGACAGAATCTCCAGATAAATGATCTGAATCCAAGGTGACGTACATGCTGAGGGACTCTCCTCCTCAGACTCATCCGGATCCACCAGGCGGTCCTTCTGTCTCTCAGTCCGACCTTTAAAAAGCTTAACCAGCTCATTCAGGCGCTCCTGGATCACAACGCTGCCGATGCTGGCGGCAGAGAGAGGACGCATCCTGCAGGAGGAGAGGATGATGATGAGGATAACAGACAGAGCCGGAGGAGGAACCTATTTTTTTTTCGTATTTCTTACTCGTCGTCTGCAGTCAGCAGGTCTCCCTGACTTGACCAGGTCTTCAAATCCACCTTCAGTAGCTCCTCATCATCCTCGCCTGCAGACAGATCAGCTCTGGTGGAGACAAACGCATCAAGCAGATAATTTATCTTCATCTCCCATAGATTCTCTGACTATACAGGCAGAAAAGAGCTTTTGGAAGTAGGACCTAGAACACGTAGAAGTTTAGTGTAGTTCACCCCAAAATCACATTTATTTTATTGATAAACTGCATAAACTGGATCTATGTGATGCTTTTTTTCTACACTCTGCTTCTTATAAACATTTTTATGTCATATCCTTTTAGTGAAAAATGCTCCAGTTCAAAAGATCTGTTCATGGAGGAGCTTCCAGCTTCGCTATGCTAAGCTTCCATCAGAGGCGGATAATCATGGAAGTAAAAACCATGAACAGAGATTAGTTTCAACCATTTAAATGTCCGTCTTTACAGCACAGACTGGGAGAAAATCACTGGGTTAATGTGGACAGGATGAAGGAAAACTAGGCAGGGATTTTATCGGCTCGCCATGCTTCAATATAGATAAGCTATGCTAGGTTGGTTGCCATTTTATGTCATCATGACCTCACTAAACTCCCGCCACTCATCTCAACACGTCGCCGCGGCCCTCAGAGCTTTTCTGGGGACAGCGTTATTATTTTATATGGAATTAAACATAGTGTGTCTTTTAATTACTTTGTTAAAGTAGCTGTTCAGTATATAATAATAAAAAAACAAATCTATACAGATTTATAACTAATTTCACTTTGTGTAGAAAACAACAGAAATAAGGAAGTTAAGTTATAGTAGGATTATTGAAGCATATTTGATTCCTATCGTCTCAATCCTCATCGCCCTGCAGGGAAGCAGCTCAGCCAGTCCAACGATGACCCTGACCACTCCCCTTTCAGAGGCATAGACCAGTATTGCAGGCTAACCCCTTAGCAATGGGGTGGACCTTCTATTGTTGAGTTTCTATGTTTTCTCAGCCATATCAAGGCTTCGTTGGGCTACTCTATAAAGCTTGGACCTCAACGCTAATCCAGACATTTTTAGTTGAGAAAGATTCCTGGATGGGAAGAAAAATGTCCTCAAACTTGGAAAACAAAGTCCTGTGGATTGTCTTTTTTAACTTCTTTGGAACATATTAACATCAAATTTAAACCAGTCACAGTTACAGACACTGCAGAGCAAAGAAAAACGAAGACGCGTCAAAGCAAGTGTCACAGTCTAAGACGCACATCTTCGTCTCCTTACAGCTGAAGACTCACTAAGTCCCCATGATGACGGAAACATTGAGCATTGAGGCACATGACGCCAGCCAGTATGGCGGGACCCCCCCCCCTGAAGCCAGGCTTTCATTATTTAACCAATCTCTATGCAGACGACTTTCTGTTATTTACATGTTCTTATGTTCATATTTCCCACAGCTGGACTTTTAGCTTGTCCCTAAAATAAATGCTGTTAACAGGGTAACAATCCTCTCATCCTCCACTTTGCCATATTTCCAAGAAGACAAACACAACCGAGGGACCAGTCTGTCATCCCAGGGACCTCGGGCTCTCATCCCAGGGACGGGTCTGTCATCCCAGGGACCGGCCCTGTCATCCCAGGGGCCGGTCTCTCATCCCAGGGACCGGTCTGTCATCCCAGGAGACCGGTCTGTCATCCCAGGGACCGGGCTCTCATCACAGGACCGGTCCCGTCATCCCAGGGACCGTCTCCTCAGGGCCCGGTCTGTCATCCCAGGACGGTCTGTCATCCAGGGACCAGGTCTCTCATCCCAGGGACCGTCTGTCATCCCAGGAGACCGTGTGTCATCCCAGGGACCGGCCTGTCATCCCAGGGATCGGTCTGTCATCGGGTCCTGTAATCCCAGGGACGGATTCTCTGTCTCATCCCAGGGACCGGTCTCTCATCCCAGGGACCGGCCTCTCATCCCAGGGACCGGTCCGTCATCCTATAGGACCGGTCTGTCTGTCACAGGGACCGGTCTGTCATCCCAGGACCCGGTCTCCTCATCCCAGGGACCCGTCTGTCATCCCAGGGACCGTCTGTCATCCCAGGGACCGGCCTCAACCTGTGGACCCAAGTCTCTCATCCCAGGACGATCTCTCATCCAGGAGCGGTCTGTCATCCCAGGACCGGGTCTCTCATCCCAGGGACCGTCTCTCATCCTAGGGGACCGGGGTCTCTCATCCCAGGACGATTGTGTCATCCCAGGGACCGGTTCTCATCCCAGGGACCGGTTCGTCATCCAGGGGACCGGTCCCTCATCCCAGGGACCGTCTCTCATCCTAGGACCGGTCTGTCATCCAGGGACGATCTCTCATCCCAGGGACCGGTCTCTCATCCCTTGGGGACCGGGTTCGTCATCCAGGAGACCGTCTGTCATCCCAGGGACCGGCCCATCCCAGGAACCGTGGGTCTCTCATCCCCAGGACCGTCTGTCATCTCAGGGACCGGCTCCGTCATCCCAGAACCGGCTCCGTCATCCCAGGGACCGTCTGTCATCCCAGGGACCGTCCCTCATCCTGTGGACCGTCTGTCATCCCAGGACCGGCTCCAGTCATCCCAGGGGACCCGGTCTCTCATCCCAGGAGGACCGGCTCTGTCATCCCGGACGGTCTCATCATCAGGACGACCGTCTCATCCCAGGGACCGCTCCGTCATCCCAGGACGATTAGTTGTGTCATCCCAGGGACCGCCTCTCTCATCAGGGACCGGTCTCTCTGTCATCCCAGGAACTGCCCTCATCCCAGGGGACCGGGTTCAATATCCTATCCCCGGGGCTAGGTCTGTCATCCCAGGAACCGTCTGTCATCCCAGGGACCGTCTCTCATCCCAGAGGACGGTGTCATCCCAGGGACCCGTCTGTCATCCCAGGGACCGGGTCTCATCCCAGGGACCGTCTGTCATCCCAGAACCGCCTCACCCAGGACCGGGGCCTGTCATTCCAGGACGGTCTGTGTCATCCCTGCAACGGTCTGTCATCAGGACGGTCTCTCATCAGGGACCGTCTCTCATCAGGACGGTCTCATCCCAGGGACGGTCTGTCATCCCAGGGACCGTCTTCTCATCCCAGGGACCGCCTGTCATCCCAGGGACCGTCCCTCATCCCAGGACGGGCTCCTCATCCCAGGACCGGCCTGTCATCCCAGGACCGGTCTCTCATCCCAGAGACCGGTCTCTCATCCCAGGGACGGGCCCGTCATCCCAGGACCTAAGGTCTGTCATCCCAGGGACCCGGTCCCTCATCCCAGGACCGGGTCTCATCCCAGGACCTGGTCTGTCATCCCAGGGACCGGTCTCTACAGGGACGGTCTCATCAGGGACCGGCCCTCATCCCAGGGACCGGCTCCAGTCATCCAGGGACCGGCCTCTCATCCCAGGACCCGGTCTGTCTCATCCCAGGGACCGTCTCTCATCCCAGGGACCGGCCTGTCATCCCAGGGACCGGGTTCCTCATCCAGGACCGTCTTCATCATCTCAGGGACCGCCCGTCATCCCAGGACCCGGTCTGTCATTCCCAGGACCGGCCCGTCGTAGGGACCCAGGTCTGTCTCATCCAGCCCGGTCTCTCCTCGGGACCGGGTCTGTCATCCCAGGGACCGGGCTCGTAGGGACGGTCTGTCATCCAGGGACCGTCTCAGTCATCAGGGACCGGGCTCCGTCATCCCAGGGACGGTCTCAATCCCAGGGACCCGCCCTCTCATCCCAGGGACGGTCTGTCATCAGGGACCGGCTCTCATCCAGGAGACGGTCTCTCATCCAGGACGGTCTGTCATCCCGCAGGACGGTCTCTCATCCCAGGACCGGGTCTCTCATCCCAGGGACCGGGTTCTCATCCTAGGACCGGTCTCGTCATCCCAGGACGGTCTGTCATCCCAGGGACGGTCTGTCATCAAACGGACTCTCATCCCAGGAGGACGGTCAGGGATCAAGGTTCTTCTCTCTCCCAGGACCGGTCTGTCATCCCAGGGACCCGGTCTCTCATCCCAGGACCGGTCTGTCATCCCAGGGACCGTCTCTCATCCCAGGGACCGCTCTCTCATCCCAGGGACCGTCCCAGTCCCAGGACCGGCCCGTCATCCTGGCAGGGACCGCCTCATCCCAGGGACCGTCTCTCATCCCAGGACCGGTTCGTCATCCCAGGGACCGTCTCTCATCCTAGGTTCAAGCCTCAGTCCCAGGGACCGGCTCTCGTGGACGATCTCTCATCAGGGACGGTCTGTGTCATCGGACCCGGTCTATATCCAGGGACCGGCTCCTCTATCCCAAGGTTGTGTCATCCAGGGACGGTCTCTCTCATCGGACGGTCTCTCGGCCCAAAGGACGGTCTGTCCCAAGGGACCGTCTGTCATCCCAGGGACCGGTCCCTGCATCCCAGGGACCGGCTCCAGCCATCCCAGGACGGACCGCCTGTCATCCCAGGGACCGGGCTCTCATCCCAGGGACGGTCTGTCCAGGGCCCGGTCTGTCATCCCAGGGACCGGGCTCTCATCCCAGGGACCGGTCTGTCATCCCAGGGACCGCTCTGTCACCCAGGGACCGTCTGTCATCAGGGACGGTCTCTCATCAGGGACCGAATCTTGGTCATCCCAGGACCGGTCTATCATCAAGGACGGTCTCATCCCAGGACTTGGCCTGTCATCCCAGGGAGCCGGTCTGTCATCCCAGGGACCGGTCTCTCATCCCAGGGACCGGCCTGTCATCCCAGGGACCGGTCTCTCATCAGGAGGACCGGCCTGTCATCATCAGGACCGGTCTGTCATCCCAGGGACCGGTCTGCTATTCAGGAGGGACTCTCTCATCCCAGGGACCGGCCTGTCATCCCAGGGACCGGTCTCTCAGACCGGGCCCGTCTCTCATCCAGGACCGGTCTGTCATCCCAGGACCGTCTTCTCATCCCAGGACCGGGTTCGTCATCCCAGGGACCGGGTCTCATCCTGGTGGACCCGATCCATCATCCCAGGGACCGCCCTCTGTCATCAGGGACCGACCCGTCATCCCAGGGACCGGGTCTGTCATCAGGAGGACCTGTCATCCAGGACGGTCTCACCATCGAGACGTCTGTCATCCTAGGGACCGTCTTCGGTCCTAGGACCGGGTTCGTCATCCCAGGGACCGGGTCTCATCATCAGGGACCGTCTTCATCTCTAGGACCGTCTGTATCATCCCAGGGACCGGCCCGTCATCTCCCAGGGACCGGCTCTCGTCATCCCAGGACGATTCATCTTAGGGACGGTCTGTCACCAGGACCAGTCTGGCCATCCCAGGCACGGTCTGGCCTGTCAGGGACCAGTCTCACCGAGGCACGTCTGTCATCCCAGGGACCGTTAAATAAATCCCAGGGACCGGTCTATGTCCGGGACGGTCTCATCCCAGGACCGGCCCTCATCCCAGGGACCGTCTCTCATCCCAGGAACCGGTCCCTGATCCCAGGGACCGGCTCTCATCCCAGGGACCGGTCTTCCTCATCCCAGGGATCATGGAACTGGATGCCATGATAAACTTAACAATCTTCAGTTGATGAGAGGAACAAGGTGAATCTAAGGTTTCTGGTTTTATTCATCAGTTTTCTTCAGATCAACCAGAACAGTTCTGAACCAGAGGTCCAGCTTTACTACTACAGAAATATTTCTGCCTTCTTCTGATCTTTTTGGAAAGTTCTCTGTTTTCTCTTCCTTTTTGTCATTTTATGGGTTCTTTATTTGTTTTAAACCATTATTTAAACTTTTCTTTCAATGATATGTGACCCATAGATGATCCTGTCAATAAATTAATGTCTTTGGCATGAAATGATCGCCTTTCGTTTCAGTCTGAACGCCCTCATGTATAAACCTATGAAACATTTTACCTGCACCTGCAACGGCGCCCCCTTCAGGCCAGCCTGTTGTTACCTGATCTCTGGGACCATCAGAGTGTTGGCCTCAGGTTCTGGGGTGGTGATTATTTGTGGGATGTTCAGGTTGTGTCCGTGTAGCCCCTCCTGACCCGCCACTTTCACCTTCACCTTGGAAGCTTCAGCTTTCCTGCAGCTCTCTGAGGAGCAGACCACAAAACAAGTGTTGGTGCTTCAGGGAATGTCGGCGAACTGCAGAGACGGCGTGAAATCAGAGAAACACTGGATCTGAGCTGTTCAGACCATCTGCTGCTTCATCAAACCTCTACAGCAAACACATCTGAAGCACTGGGAGCTTTTTAAGCCTCCAGGAGTTTTTTAATCTGATAAAATGTTTAAAAAATGATCAAATGCAAGTTAAATTAATTTACCTTTTATGATTTGGTTATAGACACAGCATTAGAATATAAAATGTCTCAATGTCTTCCACTGATCTCATCTAATTCAGCTGTTTCTTTTACATCAGTTAAACTATTAACAATAATCTCCTCAAAAAACAATAAAAATATAAAAACCAGATGAAAGGATGACAGGCACTCTGGATTTTCTCAGATAGATTTATTCCAACAGGGAGGAAATCTGGGGAAATATCACAGTTAAATGTTTCACTCATCAGAAAAACTCCAGAGAAGCTGAAGGAAAACAAAATCAATTTAATAAAGAAAGAATTCATTAAACTACAGGCAGCTTTAGAACGACTGAGAGGATCTAGGAACGGGGGGTCCATAGATTATTCCCAATGAACGCAAAATTCTGTTTATTGAATTTATCAAATGTTTAAAGAGATTTAAAGACGCCAAAAGCTGCAGAAACATCTTGGTTTAACAATTCAATAAAATGTCACACTTTATTTATGCCAAATTACATTTTTCCAAACTTTTAGTTTTAGTTTATATTTGTTTTTTTTTAAACCTGACGTCATTCAAAACTCATTGTTTTCAAAATTTGTCAAAAAGTTAAGCTAGTTGAACATCCTTGATGCATCTATGGTCCATATTTACAGTTTCCATCTGATTATCATAAAAGTGTTCCACCTGGTACCATCCTAAGACCCTGTTTTTTTTAAATTAAATAATCTTGAACTTAATTAATTAATGTTGAAAGTATATTGTACATCTAGAGTTCATTTTTGGATTAAATTTGTTTAACAGAAACTTCTTTAAGTAACAAATATTTATGTCCTTAGGTTTTGTTAATTTCTAAACTTGGTATTCGTCCATTATGAATGATGTCGGTGTGCGAAATAATTGTAATTTGGGGATCAATAATATAATTTGTCAGTCCAGTAAGCTTATCTTTCATGTTGAAGCTGAAACGTGTCAAAAGGTTCATAAGAAAAAAACAGTGTTTTGGAATATTTTCTTAATCAAATAATTCCAATATTTCCTTTAATACTTAATGGCATAACTTTTCTTCTATTTAACCCCTGTAATGCCAAATGTATCATATTGGATTGATATAATACGGTTTCTAAAATGTTTTTCGCGTCTGACACCTTTTGCATAATTTATTGGTAAAAACTTTGCTCAAAAATCCTATTGTACACAATCAGATATGCCTTGATCACAGCTGCCAGTGCAGAAGACTACACAAAAATAATCTTGGACTTAATAAATTAATTAATATCAAAAATGTATTTCTGTTTTTTTTTTACATATTTTTGTTAAAAGGCCAAATAAGGACTTTCAAACCAAAAAAGTAATTTTCTGTTTTGTTTTATTCTTGGATCGGGCTTTAAAGGGTTAATTACTCTCTATGCAGATGACGTTGTTATTTCCATGTTCTCATGGAAGTTCACTCTGCCGACAGCTTGACGTTTAGCTTGCATCCAAATGAAACTTGATTAACAGGGAAACGTAATCCTCTCATCCACAGGAGGAGCCCAGATTCCCGGTGCTTCAAACACGGCGCCGTGTTTTTAGAGAAGCTCCATAGTTATTCCAAACCTCATTATGGTCAAATCCCAGGGACGCGGCTTCAAAAGCTGGATCTGGATCTTTTTCCTGTTGGAAATATTTTTGGGATCATGAAGACGACCTTCTTTATTCTGCTAAATCAATTCTTTGACAATTAAAATAAATACAGATTGACTAATCTGTGGCATTTAAAAGGTAAATCCAGCCTGTGGACGACCTGCAGCTGCTAAAGGACCTGAACTGTTTCAGAGATCAGACTGTTGATTCATCTGACATCTCTTTGCAAGTTATATTTAGCTTTTCACATCAGTCTCAGGAGCATTAGAGACTGTTTGATGTAAGACTTTGACTGCAGATTGTTCTGAAACAGCTTTCTGCTTATGGTCTAAACATGTACAATGATCCTAACCACTTTCTATACTTCCTGTATTAGGCTGATAGCACAGCGTAGTTGTTTAGTGTTGTTTTGCTCATTTTATATGAAATGTATAATTTACATGTACAATGATCCTAACCACTTTCTATACTTCACCATCTACATGATCTTCTTAAGCCTTCGGTCTCAGATATAAAGTTTTATTCTTTTAGTTTACTCATTTTAATCATTATGAATCATTTTAATCATATTTTATTCCTTTAAAAGTCATGTTTGTGCCTTTTTGTCTGCAGCAGATTCCTCCTGGATTTTATAAAACGACGCACTAGTTTGTTAAAGGAGCCCCATTGTGAAACTTTACCACCAGTCCCTCATTGTGAAGCTTTACTGCCAGGCCCCATGGTGAAGCTTTACCGTCAGCCCATGGTGAAGCTTTTACTGCCAGCCCCCATTGCGGAAGCTTTACTCAGGCCTCATTGTGAAGCTTACTACCAGCCTCATTGAAGCTTTACTCACCAGCCTCATTGTTGCCCATTGTGAAGCTTTACTGCCAGGCTCATTGTGAAGCTTTACTACCAGCCTCATTGTGAAGCTTAACAACCCTGCCAGCCTCATTGTGAAGCTTTACTACCAACCTCATTGTGAAGCTTTACTAACCAGCCTCATTGTGAAGCTTTACTAACAGCCCACAGCTTTTACTAGCCCATTATGGGCTTTGTTTCAGCCCCCATTGTATTGAGACTGCCAGCCTTTTACTTTACTGGGCCAGCCTCATTGTGAAGCTTTACTACCAGCCTCATTGTTGAAGCTTTTACTGCCCTCAGCCTCATTGTGAAGCTTTACTACCAGCCTCATTGTGAAGCTTTACTACCAAGCTTATTGTGAAGTTTTACCACCAGCCCTCCCCTTTGTGAAGCTTTACTACCAGCCTCATTGTGTGAAGCTTTACTACCAGCAGCCTCATTGTGAAGCTTTACTACCAGCCTCATTGTGAGGGAGCTTTTACTCACCAGCTTTTACTACCCTCATTGTGATCTTTACTACCAGCTTTACTAGACCAGAAAGCAGCGTGCCGTTTAGGGACACCAACTCCTCATTGTGAAAAGCTTTACTAACCAGCCTCATTGTGAAGCTTTACTGCCAGCACTCCTCATTGTGAAGCTTACTAGCACAAGAGTAGTTCCTCTTACTACCAGGTTCATTGTGAAGCTTTACTACCAGCCTCATTGTGAAGCTTTACTACCATTGCACTTACCAGCTCATTGTGAAGCTTTACTGTGTTCAGCCCCATGGTAGCTTTACTGCCACCTCATTGTGAAGCTTTACTACCAGGCCTCATTGTGAAGCTTTACTGCCAGCCTCATTGTGAAGCTTTACTCACCAGCCCAAGCTTTACTGCCACCTCATTGTGAAGCTTTACTGCCAGCCCTCATTGTGAAGCTTTACTGCCAGCCTCATTGTGAAGCTTTACTGCCAGCCTCATTGTGAAGCTTTACTGCCAGCCCTCATGGTGAAGCTTTACTGCCAGCCCTCATTGTGAAGCTTTACTACCAGCCTCATTGTTGTGAAGCTTTACTACCAGCCTCATTGTGAAGCTTTACTACCAGCCTCCTCATTGTGAAGCTTTACTACCAGCCTCATTGTGAAGCTTTACTGCCAGCCTCATTCATTGTGAAGCTTTACTGCCAGCCTCATTGTGAAGCTTTACTACCAGCCTCATGGTGAAGCTTTACTGCCAGCCTCATTGTGAGCTTTACTACCAGCATTGTGAGCTTTACTGCCAGCCCTCATTATGAGCCTCATTGTGAAGCTTTTACTACCAGCCTCATTGTGAAGCTTTACTACCAGCCTCATTGCTTTGCTGCCATCCTCATTGTGAAGCTTTACTACCAGCCTCATTGTGAAGCTTTACTACAGCCTCATTGAAAAGCTTTACTACCAGATCATTGTGAAGTTTTACTGCCAGCCTCCATTGTGAAGCTTTACTACCAGCCTCATTGTGAAAAGCTTTACTGCCAGCCTCATTAATGGTGAAGCTTTACTACCAGCCTCATTGTGAAGCTTTACTGCCAGCCTCATTTTGTGAAAGCCACTACCAACACTTCATTGTGAAGCTTTACTACCAGCCTCATTGTGAGAAGCTTTACTACCAACCCAGCGAGAAGCTTTACTACCAACCTTATTGTGAAGCTTTACTGCCAGCCTCATTGTGAGAAGCTTTACTGCCAGCCTCATTAATTCTGCTTGACTTGTTGATATTATGATTGAAGCTTTACTCACCAGCCTCAGCTTTACTGCCAGTGACTGTATGAAGCTTGAACTGCCAGCCTCATTGTGAAGCTTTACTGCCAGCCTCATTGTGAAGCTTTACTGCCAGCCTCATTGTGAAGCTTTACTACCAGCCTCATTGTGAACTTTACTACCAGCCTCTTTACTACCAGCCTCATTTGTGAAGTGAAGCTTTACCGCCAACCTCCCAGCTGCCCAGCTCATTGTGAAGCTTTACTACCAGCCTCATTGTGAAGCTTTACTCACCAAGCACATATTTTGAGCTTTACTACCAGCCTCATTGTGAAGCTTTACTCACCTCAGCCTCATTGTGAAGCTTTTACCACCAGCCTCATTTTGAAGCTTTACTGCCAGCCTCATTGTGAAGCTTTACTGCCAGCCTACTACCACATTGTGAAGCTTTACTGCCAGCCTCATTGTGAAGCTTTACTACCAGCCTCATTGTGAAGCTTTACTGCCAGCCTCATTGTGAAGCTTTTCATTGTGAAGCTTTTACTACCAGCCTCATTGTGAAGCTTTACTACCAGCCTCATTGTGAAGCTTTATTACCAGCCTCATTGTGAAGCTTTACTACCAGCCTCATTGTGAAGGCACTTCTTTCAGGGATCTAAAAGCAGCGGCAGGAAGTGCAGGATTGTGCAGCAGTTTGGTGCATTTATAAGATAAAAAGTTAAACATCAGACAGCTGATTGGATGAACAGGAATAACTGTTTTACTGACATTCTGTAGGTTTGACCAAGCATGCGATAAAACCTGATTATTCCCATAAATATCCCAGAAACACTTGAAGGTCTGTCAGAACCTGCAGTTCTGTAGAGTTTGGACATATTTATCTTTAAAAAAAAAACAACAACAACAAAGGACTGACTGAGATGAATAAATATATTGAACTTTATTGATCTCACAGTGGATAAATTAACTCTCTGCATATAACCCATCACCTTGGGGAGCAGTGGGCTGCCACTGTGCAGCACCCAGGGAGCAATCGGGGGTTAAGAGTGGGTTTCTACCTCACGACCTCAGGATTCTAAGTCCTATGCCCTAACCACTAGGCCACCAGGCCCCCTAAGATGTTGGCCTCAGTCTATAAAAGAAATGTTTGTTTAAATTGGTGTCACACCGATACCGATACCAGTATCGGGGGGCCCCCGATCCAGCACTAAAATGGTGCCATCGGTATCAGCGAGTACCAACCAATAGGGCACTGGTACCATTCTGAGAGCCAAAAGTTTCTTCACCTATTGTCACCCATTCCAGGTAGGCAATAAAAAGTTCTACTGGATTCACTGTTTTAGTCTTTTTCCTGCTTCACAAAGGAAGGCAGCAGCTTGAAGCCATGATGGAAATTATTTAACATCCCAGTAGTCTGCAGTTCTTCATATAAACACACATTAATTTCAAACAGATGGTAGCGGCAGCTACTGCACAGCCAGGTATCGGGTATCTGGGCGGGCCAGAAATACGGCATCAGTTCAACACTCGTTTATATATATCCAAACGTCTCCTAATAAAAAAACAAATTTTATTGATTAAATGAATACAGAGAGGTTGATCATCCTTTCCTCCATCAAGGACCCGCACAGGAAGGGTCGGGCAAAGGTTGGCTAACATCTCTGTGATCCAGACATATTGGACACAACCTATTTAGACATTTAGCTTCAGGTAAAAACATCCGGCACAGCTTCTTCCCTCAGGCTGTCTCTCTAATGGACGTTTGACAGAAGATGGGTCTCTTAACAATAATAGAGTCAAAACTGTAAATCTGCAAATTTACATTAGAGACACTTTTATCCTCATTTTCCTTTCAAATATTTGAAATCATATGTCTTCAATTAGAGCGAAGTGAAACTGAAGTCGAATCCTTTGGCTCCTAATGTCCAACAGAGGCGGAGATGATGGACCTTCTCTCTACTTCAACCATCCCTGTCTCCATAGTAACAGATGTGAGACTCATCAGTTGCTTCCGTGACTAAAATATTCACATCTTCAGACCAAATAGAGTCAGTTTAACAGAAAGCTAGCCTTTTCATCTTTGTAAAGTATATTTCTATCGAGTAATTGGGTGGGGCTGGGTTCTCCTTGCCCCACCCTTCACGGATCTTCAGGGAAGAACTTTGTGGGGAAAACAAGTTGAAACAGAACCTCAGCCGCCTGAAAGCTACAGGTAGATCATTTGCTGATGGACACCATTCCAGCTGCTTCTGTCTTTCTCTGACATTATTTGGTTTTTTATTGTTTTATTTCTCTGTGATTTATTCAATTGACAATAAAATATTTATTGCTTTGGGAATTTTCACATTATTTGTATAATTTACTGAATTTATGTTTTTTATGTCGATAAAAATTCCCAAATACAATCAAATCCAAAGCACCATTAACTCATGAAACTACAGGAATAAGTTCAGTTCTGATTAGTCCAGCTTCTCAGAGCAGGATGAGGCTGTCTGATGTGCATTCCAGTTAAATGGCCACCGGAGGTTACTGCATGTGGTAGAGGGGAAAGTCTGGAGCGGATCAGCTTCCAGGGAGCTGCAGCAGCTGCATTTGGCACTTTATAGGCTGGAGCTGCAGACTGGGTGCATCAGGGTTCTGGGGAGCTCTGCTGCTGGGTGGAGCGGTTAAGGCTGCTAAGGAAGCTGGGAAGAGTGAAACGGCTGGTGATGCTGCTGCAGTGCTGCTGCGCCTGCTTTGGGAACTGCCACAGCTGCTGGGCGAGCTCATTGAGCTCTTTGCAGGGGTTCAGCATGGACAGCGTGGCTGGCGTTAGGTCATGCTCATGCATTAGCTTCCTGCAGCGCTCCATGCAATCTGCTGCAAACGGGAACCGAAGCAGGAAAGTCTTTATGGGAGCACAGCTGCTGAAAACTGGATGGAGAAACATCAATAAGATCATCTGAAACAGGTATTTGTCCATTTAACGACCAGCGGGAACCACAGAGTGAACTAAGACTGGACCAACACCAACATAACATCACTGGCACTTTTTAGTCAAAGGTTTTTTTTTGCTCTCACCTCCGGTTCCACCTGCTGCTGCTTCTTCTGCAGATGCTGCCGCAGCTTCGCTCTGAGAAGAGAAGAAGATGTGGCTGATTGGAGCTCTGAACAAAAACCATCCCGCAGAGGCACGTTGACGAAAGTTTGATTTCAGAAGTGGGGGGGACGCAGGTATTTTCTAATATAACTAACCATCCTGTTTGACCATCAAATCACATTCAGTGGCAATGAGCTTCTCAGGAGTGACAGCGGTTAAAGCCAATCACACAAGAAAAGACGGCGCCCCAATCAGGAGCTTGTGGGCGGCAGTGGGCCAATCAGGAGCTTGTGGGCGGCGGTGGGCCAATCAGGAGCTTGTGGGCGGCAGTGGGCCAATCAGGAGCTTGTGGGCGGTGGTGGGCCAATCAGGAGCTTGTGGGCGGCAGTGGGCCAATCAGGAGCTTGTGGGCGGTGGTGGGCCAATCAGGAGCTTGTGGGCGGCGGTGGGCCAATCAGGAGCTTGTGGGCGGCAGTGGGCCAATCAGGAGCTTGTGGGCTGTGGTGGGCCAATCAGGAGC
>JAGKQL010000079.1:358696-384957 GCA_018398635.1 Cyprinodon brontotheroides
GGCTAACCGCACCGTGACGTCACTGCTGGAAGATGGCAGGGGGAGGGGCGCTATATATTTGAACTGGCGGCTCCCCAGACTCGATGATGCGCAACAAAAATGATTATTTTGGTTTTAACATGACCTCATTGCAATAAGGTAAATCATCACGAATGTTTTTAGTTTTAGGTGTAAATAAGGATCCATTTATTGCTCTGACCGGACTTCTCCTTTAATGTTTTACTTTTATTTAGTCATTTTTAAACACTTTTTTCACTTTAAAAGAATATATGCCTTTATTTTGGATGATGTGTCTCTTTTTGGCTCTTGAGGACTGAGGAGATCCTTCAGGTTAAAACCTTTTTATGATTCTAAAACTGTTAGAAATTGTTCTCCGGCTTCTGGTGACCTTTGAACCTTAACAACTCCAACATCTTTAGGTTTCAGTAGCTTGGATTTTAAAAAGCAAGAATCAAAACAAATATTTCCACCTACTTTGGCTGCTGCTCTGCTTCCTTTGCAGACCTAGAGGTGTGAAGAAGCAAAGAGAGACGTTATCTTCTGTCTCTTTACCTGATCCAAAGGTTTACTGTCCAGACTGGAAAACATCTGAGCTGGAATCAGCAGGTTTGGTGGAATCAGCTACTCTGCTAAAGTTAAAAATCAAAAATGCTAATCGAAAAAATCTGACCAATAGGAAGTTAAAAGGATCAACAGCAGAAAGAAATAGTAATAAATGTGTTTCAGATGGTTGCCTCACTCTGTCTCTGAGGCTGGCTTCATGGCTGCAGGAGGAGGAGCAGGAGCCGCAGGAGGAGCTGCAGGAGGAGCTGTAATCATCCAAAAGCAGGAAAAAATGTTTCAGTAGATTCTATTTTCCAATGATGCCACCTCATGGACTGTCAGTAGAATCCATTTTAAGCACCTTTGGGTGGAGCTTGGGGTTCAGGCTCCGTCTTCAGAGGGATCTCAGGCTGAGGAACCACCTTCACGATGCCGTGCTTGATCCACTCCATCATGCTGGAAATGGGTCAGACATCACTTTATGCTGATGATACTGTTATATTTCTGCCTGGCTCAAATATTGAATCTATTAACAAACATGTGGTCTTTTAATTGCTAATATTAAAAAAAAAACATTACTTTTGGATACATTAAGTCCATTTCTAACCATTTTATAGTTAATACTTCTAGTAACATTATCATGGACTGACTTAAAGATATAGTGGAGCATTTTCGCAAATATACGATTAGATGCGAGAGCGTGCAGGAGCCCATTTCTCCTCGTGCACGCTCTGTTTAAACATTGCTGTTTGCATCGCACATAAAATCTTACTTTCCAAAAGAAGATTTGTTGTTTTTACGCTATGTCACACTCACCACTGCTAAGTTAAAATGGGGACGAGCACGTAGGACGGAGTTAGGAAGCTGAGGTCAAGGCGTTTCTTGGAAGAAACAAGTTATTGAAAGTCCTCAGACGGAGAGATAGAGCTCTGACTGGGCAAAGCTAAGTACTTTTATACAGCACCTCCCAACACTCTCTCTCCTATGGAACTATCCCATCTCTACATAAAGAACTTTCTCACATACGAACATTTGGTTATTGCCAAGAAAAAACACTTTAATTCATCAAGGACATAGCTTTTAGCCAGATTAACACTCAGAGCAGGTCTGCTGCTCACGGCATGAAGGAGGCTGATTGAACTCATCTTATCTCTCATGGTTCCCTGATATCTAGAGCAGCGAGGAAACTGCTTCCTGTTTTCCCCAATCTAAACTCCATAACTAAACTCCTGCATACAGACTGGAACCAGACCTCTGAACAATCAGCCCTATTTATGCAGAGGAAAGGAAAAATTAAAACATTTTATCTCACAATTAGGCAAAGGAAAAACATTCTTCCACAGTAATTATATCAGAATGACTGACAGTTAGGAGGACCATTTATTCTGATGATCCACCTGGAAAAAGAACATCCTCCACTATAGCTTTCAATACAGCAACCATCTATGAGCCTAAAGTATTAAGGCGGAACAAAAACTGTTCCACCTTATCTCAGCTTCCTTATTCAGGAATAAGGTCAAACAATTCATCCTCTGATTCAAACACAAATATTTCCTACTTTCCTTTCTGCCTGTTTGTTCGCTAACAACTAATAACATTTTGGAACCTACAGCCAGCTCTATAATAAAATGCACTGCAGACTCTCTCTCTCTCTCTCTCTGTCTCTATCGTGCCTTAAGTCTTAATAATGACATTTTATATAGCGGAACAAATTTGTTTTTCCACTCTTCCCATAGTACCATTTGAAAATGATCTACTTCCTGTCATGTCTGCACTCAGTACAGGAAATGAACATCCCAATAGGTCTGGTACAAATGGACATTTACCACCACTGTATGGAGTAAGATAACTTTCAATAAAAATAACTGAATTTGTTAACGTAAGTCAATAGATTTGAATAAATTTAAGAAATGTGTTTGTTTCTTGTTTTTTTTTTTAGCTCCTTTACACATGTGACATAAAATGTTTAATCTACAAGTTAAGTATTTTACAAAAATAGGTGCAAAATAGTACAAATCGTGCCAGCGGGAATATACAACCCCTGATAAGCTGCTACGTTCCTTAGCAGTTGGTGGCAGGAAAAAAACCAAACATTATCAGCCACATAAATGACTCAACAACCATTTAAAACGACTATTTTCATTAATTTCAGAAGGAATTATTCACACACTTGGATTATATTAAACTGCACTGTTTAGCGCCGATCCGCTATTCCTCTGAGCACAGAGCAGCCGGCTTGTTTGGATTTGCAGTAAATCACGGGATATCCTACATGAGACACGCTGGACCCGTCCTTCAAGACGGGCAAACAGACGGACGCATGTTTTGGCCGCATAACAACGACTCTTCCGATCCGAACAGGCCTTATTATGATGTAATCGGCCGAGGAATCTGGCCTTTGGAGGACGCAGCCGCTGAATCTGAACTCAGCAGTTGATTGAATATTATTTTGGGCATGTGTTGAAAACATTTCACCATAGATATGACTTCCAGTCTACTGCTCTGTTTTCATGGTCTTCTTTATTCTAATCATGGGGAGCAAAATAACATTTAATTCCATTCCCATTATAAACTGGTCAGGAGTCTAAAGATTCATCAGGGGTTGTAGTTCTTTCTCTTCTTGGAGATTGACGAGTCCAACCAGCGCCATCCCTCTGTGCTGAGTGCGACCTGTGAGCAGGTAGATCGCATCAGAGCATCGGGTTGTACAGTGGAAGAACAAACATCCTGATCTGGGAACTTTTAAACCCTGCGGTTTCGTTGCGCAGTTTGAGCCGTAGCTTCTTGCAACGATTGAAAATATCGGACAGTGTACGCCCGGCTTTAGAGATTAAACATCTTATGTTGCACATATGTAGGAGCTGACAACAAGGAACCAACATAAATGTTACATTTATTCTCCTATAATGATGTTCATTTACAAATTCCTGGCAAACGTCTTTATTGAAGAACATCTTACCCCATACTGACCACCCTTCAAAAACCGCAAAGGCTAAAGGTCATTCTTCTACGTTTGCACCAAAGCATTTAATGTCAGTCTGCATAATATAAAGACTAATTCATCCCGGGTGGTTTTTAAAAAGAACTTTGCCCGCCATCTGATAAACAGCGTTCACCGCTGAGAGGTAGGTTGCTTTGGACTGATGTCGAGCTTAAAATGTTTCATGTTACCTGGTGTTTCTTCTATATGCTGATGTGATATCTTCACTATCTGGCATCCTGGCCGATGCATGTTTTCTGAAGCAGCTCACTATCTGGCATCCTGGCTGATGCATGTTTTCTGAAGCAGCTCACTATCTGGCATCCTGGCTGATGCATGTTTTCTGAAGCAGCTCACTATCTGGCATCCTGGCCGATGCATGTTTTCTGAAGCAGCTCACTATCTGGCATCCTGGCTGATGCATGTTTTCTGAAGCAGCTCACTATCTGGCATCCTGGCCGATGCATGTTTTCTGAAGCAGCTCACTATCTGGCATCCTGGCTGATGCATGTTTTCTGAAGCAGCTCACTATCTGGCATCCTGGCCGATGCATGTTTTCTGAAGCAGCTCACTATCTGGCTCACTATCTGGCATCACTATCTGGCTGATGCATGTTTTCTGAAGCAGCTCACTATCTGGCATCCTGGCCGATGCATGTTTTCTGAAGCAGCTCACTATCTGGCATCCTGGCCGATGCATGTTTTCTGAAGCAGCTCACTATCTGGCATCCTGGACCACCCCAGCAGTCAGTGTAAATTATAGAATCATCAGTTGAGCATTTCACCAATTATGCACTACCAGCAACGTAACATTATCGATATAATAATCATGGCACTGGGGCTGGCCTGTCTGTCCCCTCTGCTCAGCTCCACCTCACCTGCAATCAGCTCCAGACTGGTTTCACCTGCTTATAAGCCCCGTTCAGCTCAGCTACCAGGGCCAGATCATCTCAAACCTACCAGTGAGAACCTGTCTGTTACCTGATCTGCTTTCTGTTACTGAGGCTGCCTGTCCCTGTTCTGCCTCTATCTGCCTGCCTGGAAACCTGATCGGATCCGTCTCTGGATTTTGGACCCTGTTTATCCTGGATTGCCTGTCTGTAAGCCTGACCCCCTCTGCCTGCGAATACTGGATTTGGCCTAGACTTTGTGGATCTCTAAAACCTATTAGTTTATGAACCTGGACCATCCCTCTTGGATTTCCCTGTCTGTACTGCTGCTGGATCTGGACCCCTCTGAATCACGTCTCTGGAAAGCCCCACTGGAATCTTCTGTCTCCCTGACGGTCGCCTCTGGGCTCATGCCCCAGCAAACTCTGCCTCCAAGTAGACTTCAGCTCCTGACTCAGTTCTCTGCCTCAAACCGGCACTTCGTGCTCTGGAGCTCCTGAGTCAGGTTAGCGACCTAGCTCCTCAGTTATCCACTGGTCTCTAACCTGTGTCTCTGCCTCCAGGTGTTCCAGTCTGAGCGCAACCAGTGCACCCTGCACATTAACCGCATGCCCTGTTCTTTCCTTCAATAAAGCGTGTGAAAGTCACTGACCTGTCTTGGTTGAATCTTGGGTCAGACTCTCGTACATTACAAACAATCACACAATAAGCCAAGATATGTGTAGGTGTTTACTGAAGTCTTTATTTTTTCTACATGCAGGTTTCCTGCAATAGTAGATTCAAACCGTGAAACTTTGGCTTTTAGTCTCAGTTTGCCACAGCAAGATTTTTAGTGGCCCCATCTAGCCCCCCCCCTATGAAACATTTCTGTAGGTGCCCCTTCTTTGACTATTTCAGCTGATGGAACGAGTACATTCCTCCGCTGCGAGATCAATAAAGTCAGTCGTTAGCTCTGTTTTATACTGTTTACATGGGCCTGTTCAGTTGCTAATTTTTACTGGTTGCTTTAAATCTCTTTACGACCTTTTTACTATTTAACTGTTTTATATCCTGAGAACATGGCCGGTCCATCAGGCCATCCCAGCAGCTTTTGTTTTAGTGTTCAGAGGAAATCTCAGAGGACCAGGTAAAACGTGCTGGTACCAACGCTTTGGCTTCCCATTACCAAAACTGAACCAAACTGGGAGTTTTTTAAAAAGAAAACTGAAGACGCACCAGTTTCATTAGGAGGCTGATTTTTCACTAAAAAAGTCAAAAACAAACCAATTAGGTTCAGTAAGCTGCAGCTGGGTGTGAGTCTGAATACGCGAAAAACAAAAACATGTGATCATGTGGGGCGGGGCTTACATGTACAGGGGGCGGGGCAGCAGCAGGGGGCGGAGCGGCAGCCGGTGTTCCTTCCTTTGGGTTCTCTGTGTTTTTAGGTGGAAGTTCAGGAGGCTGAGGAACGACTTTAACCACCCAGCTCAACATCCTGGAAGAGAGAAAGAAGCCGTCGCTGTTGGAGACCAAACACTTTGGAATTAACAACGTTTTTTAGTCTTTGGACGGTTTAACCTCCTTCCTCCACATGGCAGAATTTAGGGACTCTGAGTTAACAAATAAAGCTGATTAATATCTTTGTTTGGTTTTTGAAAACCCTTAATAGCGTAGAGAAGTACTTCCTTCAGCACCGGTCATGATTTACTGAGCAACAGACGACCTGACTGATGCAACTTTCTAAACTGGTTCCAACCAATATTGTTGAGGAGTTATCGGCTCGGTCAGAAGTGTGAGAACGTTTTCCTGTTGTTCTGACGATCAGGTCAGATCCTTGGTGTAAACTTTGTAAAAAGATGGATCCATTCTACTTGGCATCAATAGTTTAGGCTGGAAATGGTGGTAAAATGTGGGGACGTCTTCTTGGCCCTTCAGTACCAAATGAGAACTACTTCTCAGCGTAGCTGAATAATATTGATGAGTATTTCTATCCCAACCTATGATGGCTATGATAATCTTCATATCTCAAAGCTCCAATCTTCTCTGTCTAATTCCTGGAACATGATCATGAATTCACTGGACCTCAGTGGCCTCTATAGTCATCAGATCTCCAATGGTTAATATCAGATGACAAACCTGTAAAAACTGTGTGATGACATCAGGTCATCATGAACCAAAACCTCTAAGAAATGTTCTGACACTTTGTTGAAGAAGTAAAGCGGCTCTGAAGGTATGGGAACCAGACCGGTGAGTGTTTCTCATGATTCTGGCCCGTTTGTCCGCACTGCCACCGTCTGCCACCGTCTGCCACCGTCTGCCACCGTCTGCCACCGTCGGCCACCGTCTGCCACCGTCTGCCACCGTCTGCCACCGTCTGCCACCGTCTGCCACCGTCGGCCACCGTCTGCCACCGTCTGCCACCGTCTGCCACCGTCTGCCACCGTCTGCCACCGTCTGCCACCGTCTGCCACCGTCTGCCACCGTCTGCCACCGTCTGCCACCGCGTGCCACCGTCTGCCACCGTCTGCCCTCGCTCTAACTCTCTGAGGCTGTTTGGTTCATTATTTACACAAATGTGATCCCTGCCAGAACCTCGATCAGATCTCGTTTTATCCACCAGTTTTCCTGGTTTAACACATTGCTCTCTGGTGGAAAAACGGTGCCAGATTATAAAAAGCCTTTTGGTCAACAAATGTCCATCCTTCCTTATTCGCATGCCTGATCTCAGTCACGCTTTTGCCTCCTGATTTCCCTGTACTTCCTGGATCGTATCAGATATTCTCCGGCTTCAGATCTCTGAACACAGACGTTTCTGCCTTATGCCAGTCCCCTGGATCTGCTGGATCTCAATCTTTCTCCTCATGTGCGACTTTGTTTCTGTGCCCTGACAAGTGATTCAGGCCTAATTCTTGGATCATTTCGCCCATTTTCCAACTTTCACAGCTTTAACCAGTTTTCTGTCCCCTGATCATCAATAAACCTGAAAATATCTCCCTGTGAGTTCTGATTGTGGATCTTTTGGATAAAACCCTCATGTCATATGAAGGATTTAGTTTCACAGCCTGTCAGATCTGCAGGATTCTGCAACAGTTAGTGATTTTATTTCTGAACTTAACCTTATCCGCATTTTGGTGCCTGTCCATTAACATTTCTCTCTCCTTTCCTGATGTTATTTAAATGCAATTAGCAGCAGATATTTTAAAGTCAATCTATTGAACTTTTGGGTCATCAGAGCAAAATGTTACAGTATTAGATGCTTTTAGTGATTTCATTTCAGACGTTTCTATGTGGTCTATAGGAGCTAGACGGTTTCCCACAATGCTTTGCAAGACAGGATTTATAGACACAGCAAACCTCACAGAGTTCAACAAAATCCCGTTCTTGCTCTCTGTACTCTGTGAATCACCTTCCAGCGCTGGTTTTATCATGGAGGGCTTCACTTGTTCACAAAATGTGTGTAAGTTTTGTTTTTTATAGTTCTTTTTCAAAAGAAAATTTTGATATCATTCATTTTGGATTTTCTTCTGTATATTTAGTTTCCTATTGGCTGCAAAACTAATATTTAAAATATATCTTAACACTGATTTAGTTAAAATCTTAAAATCAATAATTTGAAGTTGCAGACATTTTTATCTGGCTAACAGGCTAACAGGCTAACAGGCTAACAGCGCTCTGCTTTACTGCCTGTCTCAGCTGGAACAGACTTCATCATCATCCATCGTATTGCAGATCCTGTTTTTGGCTTTTTTTCCCTCCTCTTTCAAGGGAACAACAGTAAGAACACTATCCTGATGGGAAAGGGACTTCAGACTGTTGAATTCGGACATCCTTTAGCTGTATGGGAAATCTCCTATGAGTCGACATTGCACCTTTTTTTTCCATCCTGCTTCCAGACATTTCTTTGAAAAGATTCACTAATTGTGAAGAGATGATTGCGATTATTAAAACGGATGGAAATGAGTCCAGATACGTAAACAGATGGAATCTAGGAAGAAATAACTTCATCTCCTCTCAGCTTAACTCCCCGGCTTTGCTGTTCTGTACTTAATGGAGTTTGGATCACGTCTGGCTGAGTGTCGGACCCAATCACAACGGACTCGTCATGACCCTAATCCTCCATAGGAGGCCACTGGAAAACCAATACAAACATTTTAACTGGTGCCCAGTTGGTCACTTTCCCTCTCCAGTATGTGTGATCTGTTTAACCGGCTGTGAAGCTGGGAGCTCAGTAGTTCATTATGGGTCGCCATGTAGCCTGCTGCTCTAACTGATGGGAAGGTTCAGAGATGAATAGCTGGGTAGAGTCAGAACCAGAGGGAACTAACTGGTTAGTCTTAGTTTGAGGTGTTGCTTTAACCAGCAGCTCTATAATCCTCTGCAGTCGAGGTCTTTGGGAGGTTTGCTGGTAAACCAGGCCATGGTTCTGGAAGCTGCCCATCTTTGCTTCATGTATAAAGGTTCTGCCTGCAGCTCAGTTCTGCTGAAAGGTTAGGTTTAGAAAGAGGCCATCACCAATCCGCCCCAGAATCCACTCTAACTGGGAATGAATGAAGCTCTGATTGGATCTAGAAAAGCTGCTGTCTGGTTTGATACTAAATGAATCCTAAAAGGTTTTCGGATCAAATATGTGAACTTTAACTGAAACTTACAATTTTCACACGTCCTGATGAGCAAATTTACAGCTGTTTCTCCAATTAATAAAGAAATCAACAAACACTGGAACTTCAGAACCAAAATGCTCCTGGACCTGCATACAGTGAACATTATGGATCCTGCAACCACAACCTGCCAAATCTGGAGTCTAAGGACCTCATCCCTGCTTTAGTGTCGCATCTTTAAAAGCTCCTGATCAACGTTTTAATGAAACCAGGCCTGAATCTACCAGTTTAGCTCCATTAAACACAGTTTGGATCAACACCGAGGGCTCCAGCTGTAAAGGTTTAACAAAGCATACAGGAGGGCTGAGAAGAGGTTGAGGGTTCAGGTTAGATGTTTCCTGTCCTACCTGAATGGTTCAGCTGGTTTCCTGCAGCATCCCACAGAGCTGTAGCGAAGAAAAGACCAGCAGGGATCTGAGCGCAGTGGGAGGATTACAGCGCTAACAGGATTACAGAGGAGCTGAAGGACAGAACCGGACAGAGCAGGAGCTCAGATTACACCTTATGAGGCCAGAACCAGGACACCCTCCCCAACACTGACTCTGTCCTCAGGGGGCAGAAAAAATGAAAACATGATATTTGGTACAAAGCAGACTGAAAACAGACCTGAATGTGTTTGGATCTGAAAGTCTGAATGGACCAGAGAAAACTTTCACTCATGCAGGTTTTTGTTCTTCATTAAGCCTCCAGCCCTGAAAATGGAAATATTCTTCATCCGCCTCATGAGTATAATTACTGATCGGTGCAAAAATGAAGGTTATTCATCAGGAAAAGTGAACAAAGACAGGCTGGAACTGAACTCTGGATTTAATGTTAAACCCAAACGATAGGTTTTAAAACACACCGGCTGGTTCTGTGGTCAGAACCTTGGTTCAGTTCTGAGAAATGGGAACCCCGAGCATCTTTCCTTTGGATAAACTTTATGAGAACAAGTTCACTCTCACAAACAACTACAGGTTCTTAGTTCCAGGTACTCAGAGATTAACTTCCACACAGAAAGACTTGTGGAGTAAAAAATGTTGAGGTACGTCTGTTCTTAGCCTCACGGCTCCAAACGAAGGTCCTGAGGGATCAGAATGAGTCACAGCGTCCTTCATGGCATGAAGGGGAGGACGGCTGTTTGGAGGAGATCCAGTGTGAGAAAGGCCTTTATGCAGGGAGTGGGTTGGTTCCCCCGGAGTCACCAGTGGAGCAGTATGGCTATCGCCATCGTGTTTCGCTTTATTCATGCATAGAAATAGCTTTATTATAATTCATGCAGGGAGTTTTACAGATTATATGGACACTGCTGTAAGTAGAACAGGAAAGAAGGACTTTCACTAAAGCTAAAAGGAAACTTCCCTCATTTGAAAACAAGACCAACTCTGAGGGGCGGGACTAACTGTGGGAAAGTTAAGGTTTAGCTGGGATGCGTGAGCGCTAGCGTCTTTTTGGCTTCCTGTTAAATCCAGAATAGAATTTAAAAATCCTCCTTTCTCACATCTTATAAGCATCTTAATAATGGCCAAGCTCCATCTGCTGATATCAGGTGAGATCTGATTGTTCCTGATGTGTTCCCAACAGAGCACACCTTCGCTTCCTCAATCTGCAGGTTTACTAGTGGTTCTTTGTGAATTTCTAAAAGTAGAATGGGGAGGCAGATCTTTACAGTAGCAGCCATTCAAAATGGCCGCCTCCCAGTCAATCACCAGCTGAATGGCAGCTAACTTCCCTGCAGCTCCCAGCAAAAAACCCTCCAACTTCCAGCCCCTGCAGTGACCCCTCTGTTTATGTCCGCCTCCACCCTTTCACTGAATTACAGGGTCTGACCAGCAGATGGCGCTTCTTTAGATCTTAATGTCCACAAATCAGGGACAGAAAGAATATTTTTAGTAAAAAGATTGATGTTTAAAAAGGAACTGAAGGGAACCAGGCAAGAACCAGCCAGGGACCCATCAAGGAAGGTGGGGGAAATTTTAAATGGCTGCTACTGTAGTTTATCCTCTCCTGTTAATCCAGCTACTAGTTTAGAGAAAAGGTTAAAATGTTTCTGTTCTAAGGAGCAAAGTCTTTATCTCCTTGAGGGAAGTTCAGGGTTGGAGCTGAGTATTGCCTGGGGAGCAGTTCCTGATGGGTGTTTGTGTGAAGTGGACCTGGCCTTGTTTGCAGGTCTGAGCTGCAGGATGATATCAGTGGCTGCATGTTAAAGCTGTTAATGGGCCTCTGACAAGGTTTAGCTGCTAACCAGGTTAAGTCCAGCGTCAGCAAAACTGGGATTGCAGCGTTCTGACCCTGTGCTCCACACTGCTCCTGGAGGACCCTTCGTCCCTGGCTTCAGATTCACAAAGAATCCCACGACTTAAAGCTGCTCCTAAGAACGTCAATTTATGAAGCTGTCAGAACAGATTTTCCTAAAATTTCATTTACAAATCATCCCTCTTTAAAATTTTTCCTATAGATTTCTCTGATGGCTTTTTAAATATTTAACTTTTATCTAAACAGGTGGAATCCTAGGAAACGTCAGGAGAATGAGGAGAACTAATGAACCTAAGAGGGTCTGAAGCAGAGAAGATGGAGAGAACAGAGAGCTGATTCACTCAAATCTGACTCTCTTTATTATTTTGGGGAAGAGATAAACTTGATCCAACCTATGGAGGGAGATTAAATATCTTCAGCAGTCAGACGAGTTAAAGATTCATCTCTGGTAACTAATGTTATGGAGGATAAATGAATAACAGGACAAATCTGGTGTAAATGGATGTGATGAACTAGCAGCTTAGCGCGGTTGGGTTGTGTCTGGCACGGTCCGGTTCAGTTGTGCCGTTTACCCTCAGCAGTTATCAGGTTACACAGGTCTGTAGGCGTAACCTGAGGTTCCATTCATGGACCGACCTCAGCACGGTTATAAACGGGGCTATATCACAGGCATGGGTTCTTGCTCCCTCTGTTTGCTTTCTTTCTTTTTATCATCCTGTAGATTCTCTCCTGCTCTCCTGTGGACAGATTTCTGTGCACTAATGTCCACTTTTGATCACTTTGAGGATGGAACCAACCAGATGAATAAACTGCCTGTGATTGGCTACCTTTCAGGAAAACCTTTTTCTTCCTAGCTGGGAATAGTAGCTTTAGCAAAGCATCTTCAGGCTAATAGCTGTAATTATTATTATAAGTATCAATTTTTAAGATCTGGCAGATATATTAACAAACACAGTCTAGGTAGGAAACTGCTCAATAAAATTCTGTCTTAATCCATTGAAAAAGGATGTAAATAAGATGTATCTTGTGAAGTTAGGAAGCTGAGACAGAAGCATTTCATGCAAGAAATGAGGTTCAAATGTATTTAATGTCCTCAGACAGACAGACAGATAGACAGAGCTCTGACTGGGCAACGCTCAGTACATTCATTTATACGGCAACTCTCAACACACTCTCTCCCTTGGAAACTATCCCAGCCCTGCATAAAGAACTTTCTGACACACGAACATTTGGAGGAAAAAAATGTCAGAGGATCAAACCTCCAGGAGGAAAGTTCGGCCGTCTGCTGCAGGCAGAATAATCCAGGTTTTCCTGAAGTGAAAAAGGAATAAGATGGTAGGATCTGCTGCTGCCCTCTGGTGGACAGTCTGTGAACTTCTCACACCAATAAATAAACTAACAACTGGAAGCTTAGCTCTCCTGCAGCTTCTGTTCCCAGTAGCACCAGTTCAGGTGATACTGGGAAGATTATGAGCTTTTGTCTGAGCAGCTGGAGGGTTGTTTGATTCTGAGCACATTATTTTTCCCTGATCAAATCCTAAAACATTTTAGACTTGCTGACAATTAAAACAAAAAAAGAATCTGAGAACAATAGCGCTGATATCTGCTTGTGTGAAGGAGGACAGAACGCTTACATGTCCTCTGAAGGCTCCGCCCCCTGAACAGGTTATGATCATTGACAGGTTCTTAGTTTGGCTGGATAGACTTTAAACCAATCTGCAATCACTCTCTGATAACACCTGGACCTGTTACCATGGAAACAGGCCATGCTGTTCAGTGTCACCACAGCGGCTTTATTTGTGTCCAAACCCACTGATAGGCTGAACTGTTGACCCTCAGTGCCCAGTGATTACACTTCCTGCTGTTGCTCACCTGAGGTTGTGAAACCAGGTGCGGCCTGATCGCCGTGGCAACCCTTTGATGGGAGTATCCATAAAAGGTTGGAGTGCCACCCTCCACCCCTCCACTCCCGCGTTATCAGTCACAGAGCAGATAAATGTTATCAGAGGAACCTCGCCATGTCTGTGAACGCTGCACCCTTCAGCAGAACCTGGATCTGTTTATTTCAGTCAATCAATCAGGACACTTTACAGCAGCACAAACTAAACTTATAAATACTTTCGGCAACTAAAGTCACGTTTACTGTCAGAACAACTCTGCTGCTGATCCGGTAACACCTCTGGGTTCAGAACATCTAACAGGAAGATCCTCCAGAATAAGATCAATAACTCTGAGAAAGGAGGGAGAGGAGGTCTGGAAAGGCCTGATGGAGGTGGAGGCAGATTGCCCTCTATGGCAACAGGGACTATTTCTTAGGCAGATTGCCCTCTATGGCAACAGGGACTATTTCTTAGGCAGATTGCCCTCTATGGCAACAGGGACTATTTCTTAGGCAGATTGCCCTCTATGGCAACAGGGACTATTTCTTAGGCAGATTGCCCTCTATGGCAACAGGGACTATTTCTTAGGCAGATTGCCCTCTATGGCAACAGGGACTATTTCTTAGGCAGATTGCCCTCTATGGCAACAGGGACTATTTCTTAGGCAGATTGCCCTCTATGGCAACAGGGACTATTTCTTAGGCAGATTGCCCTCTATGGCAACAGGGACTATTTCTTAGGCAGATTGCCCTCTATGGCAACAGGGACTATTTCTTAGGCAGATTGCCCTCTATGGCAACAGGGACTATTTCTTAGGCAGATTGCCCTCTATGGCAACAGGGAATATTTCTTAGGCAGATTGCCTTCTATGGCAACAGGGACTATTTCTTAGGCAGATTGCCCTCTATGGCAACAGGGACTATTTCTTAGGCAGATTGCCCTCTATGGCAACAGGGACTATTTCTTAGGCAGATTGCCCTCTATGGCAACAGGGACTATTTCTTAGGCAGATTGCCCTCTATGGCAACAGGGAATATTTCTTAGGCAGATTGCCTTCTATGGCAACAGGGACTATTTCTTCGGCAGATTGCCCTCTATGGCAACAGGGACTATTTCTTATGAGCCACAACTGATTTAATCCAAAGATCTGATCAAATCCTGAAGTACAGGAAGAAGAAGGAGGGCCTGTAGCTGCAGGACGTTTCTTATCATAAATGACTTCTGATATAAATGAGTTCCAATTAAAGGGGAACGCCGTTTCTTTCCATTGGTTCCTTGATTTTCCGCTATTCCATCATGTTCTACTCTCCCATCTGAGTTTAGTGTCAGTTGGAGCCGTTCTTGAAGATATTCCGTTAGGTTATATCCAGTAACGTCTTCCTATGGGCAAACGACTTGAAGGCTACAAACTAAACTGTTCATCATCATTTATCATTTATGGTACGCCAGCATTCAGAACATGGGAGGCCAATCACTGACCCCAGATTAGATTTTTTTCTATTTATATCTTTTTAAAACGAAGCAGCGCCAGTGGTATGAGGTCATCCGCTCGCCGGACTGTAGTAGTGACAGGCAGCCCGGCCACATGAAATTCTACGCTCTACTACCCCTTCTATTCATTGCCTAGCTCATCTGAATGAGTTCATCTGGAGAGCGAGATCATCTGGAGGTAGTTAGCACTAGACATCTTCCAGGCATGAGAGGAAAACTAGCAGCAGTTCAGCGGGACAGGATTAGGCATGACAGAACGAACGGTAGCCGGCGCGCTACCATTCATACACACAGAATAAATTATTAAAGAGAAGCGCCATCTCCTGGTCAGAGCCACCTGTAATTCAGTGAAAGGACAGGACGGGCGTTTGACTTAGAAGGGACATCTTCAATGGCTGCTACTGTATTTATCAGGCTCCTCTCTCCTGTGGAACCAACTACCAGTTTTTAGTCCGTGAGGGGCAGACACCCTGTCTACTTTTAAGGCCTGAGCTTAAAACTTTCCTTTTGATAAAGCTTCTAGTTAGAGTGGCTCTCAGGTTATCCTGATCTATCTCTATAGTTCTGCTGTTATAGGTTTAGACTGCTGGAGGACATAGGGACCCCTTTTCATCATTCTGCTTCATTCTCCTATCTCTATTCTCCCACTCTGTTGTATTTTCTACTTCAACCCCTAACTTAATGATCTCTCTGCTTTTTGCTACACCTGGTCTGATCATTATTAGCTGTGACAGCGTGCCTGCTTCTATGTTCCTTTTCTACGTCTCCTTCGTTCTCTTTAAACCCTCAGTTGACCTTAGCAGAAGGCCGCTCACACTGAGCCTGGGTTCTGGTTCTACTGAGGTTTCTTCCTGTTCAAAGGGAGTTTTTCCTCTCCACTGTTGGTGCATGCATGGTCAGTGTGAGGGATGACCATGCATCTCTAAATGCTCATCCAGGAGGAGCGAATCCTAAAAGAGTCAATGAGTCGATGCAATCAGCTGGTTTTCCTTAGAACGAAAACGTTAATCAATCTGACTGGATGATCTGGGTGATCTGGATCTATAAAGTGACCTGAGATGACATGATGTGGATTGTAGCTATAGAAATAAACTGAATAGAAGTTGTGGCTAGAAATGAACTTACATAAATTGAAATATTTGCAGGTTAGATTAGTCTTTTCTTCAAAGTGTAACAAGCTGAAGAAGCACAGATTGAGTGATTTAAATTAAACTTCCATAGATCTAAAAGTCCATCAGGAGCAGCTGTAGCCACCAGAACAACGTTCAGCAGCTTTTTACCCTTAGATCGTGTTTTGGCCCAAAGAAAAAACTTTTAGAACCTCTAACTCCATCAGTTTAGACACATCCTCTACAGATCCTGGAGTCATGAACCCAACCTGTGTGAAAGAGCCCATAACCTCAATCTGAGCAGTTCCTGCTCCAGAAGGAGGCGGGGCTCTGGAACAAGCTGGACTCCAACAGTTAGCCAATCAGGAACCAGAGTCTCCTCTGACCGATCCGAGTCTTGGCGAGGAATTCCTGCCTCTGTTGATGCTGAGGTGGAAAACTCTGCTGCTCGCTGACTCATGCAGCCGAGGGTGAGGTGTGTGTGTGTGTGTGTGTGTGTGTGTGTGTGTGTGTGTGTGTGTGTGTGTGTGTGTGTGCGTGTGTGTGTGTGTGTGTGTGTGTGTGGACAGCGGTGGGGTATAAACACCACACCCTGTTCAGTCCTGGATCATAACGGAGCTGCTGCTTCTCTACAGGTAGGACTGCGTCTCGTCTTCTGCTTTTCTGTGAAACTTCAGCTCGTTTCTCAGGATTTCTCTCTGAATCTAGAAGCTTTTTCATTAACCAGTAGAGTTGATCCTTCACCAGTTAATCAACCAGAGCGTGGATCTGTGACCTTTCACTCTGAAAAATGTGTCTGTGAAGACCTTCAAAATAAGAGTCTGAATCTTTCTCATCAACATGAAGGATTTAATTTGAAGATAGATAATCTGTCATAGAGTATATATGTAATCTGTTCTTAGCGGAGGGTTGAACGTAGACAAAAAGTTTTAAAAGTGCTCTTTTTAAGAGCTCACTAAACAGGAGAGAGAAGGTGCTTTTAGGTTTAAATGAGAGGAAAATGTTTCTGCCTGGATTAAAAATGCAGAGTGAATAAAGTTCTGCTCAGCCGTTTGTCTCGTTTCCAGAGGGAAGGATCTGATCCCATCTGATCGCTGCAGAAAGGCAGGCGAGGCCTTTAAGCGGCCGGAGCTGCAGCTCGGTTACTGAGTGATGACGCTTCCTGCTGGACGTTTACAGATTGTTTCATGGTCAAAGGTGTCTGCTAACATTCCTGCAGCTCACTGCTTCTTATCTGCAGACACACCTTCAATAAATAAAACACAGAGCGACCCTGTACCATGTGGATGTCTGAATGTAGAGTAAAGCGCTCGGTTTTCATCTTATAGCTGCACAGTTCACCATCAGCTGGACTCTTCTGGTCTCCATGATGGAATTATCTGGAATCTCTTCCTGTTTTCCAGCTCGTCACCATCATGCTTTTTATAGAAGATGTTTGAGTTTGGAAAACAAACAAAAAAACATTAAAAATATGCAGAATGTGAGAAATTTTTCAAAAATGTTATGAAAAGAACATTTTCTGACAATTTGAAAAATGTCAATTTTTCAAACTGATGTTTATTATGAATTGCGTTTCTGTTTTGAATTGAGATTTACGGATCCAATAGAAACGCATCGACCGATGCAATGTTGTTAGAAATAATAGAAATAAGCTCCTCATTCCAGGTGATTGTAGAACGCAATATTAAAAGACTGTAAAACAAAAATTAGACAGAACAATAACATCTATAAAAAAACTGAAAAACAAAATTTCAGTAACTCAAATATATACGAGAAAAAAATCAAATATCTGAGAAAACAGTTAAATTTTTTTAATCAAAATTGATTGCATTTATTTTCCAATTCAATATAAAAAATCTGTAAGAAACATTGATAGTTTAAAATCTGTAAAACAAGTTTTTCAAAAAAATATTATTTGAAAGATTATATTTTAGAAGATATAAAATAGAAAATATTTTATAAAAAAAAAAAAGAAAAAATACAAAGTTTGAGAAAATATAAGTGAGCTTTGAGAAAAAGCAAAGTTAGTCCCAAAACATTTTCTGAATAATATTTTTTACAAAGTTGTATTTCTGGATACAAAATCAAAATTAAAGCAATAATTATGGAACAAAGTTCACTCCATACGTTTAAAGGGCCGATCAGCCTCAAACTGTTTCCACTTTGACACCAGAGAAAAGATCGTTCAGGTTCAGCTCCAGGCAGACAGGGAGAAAAGGATCCAACACTGAAGAAATAGAAGTCAAACATCCAAAACGTGAAGTAACTAGGAGAGACATGATGGAATGACAGGAGGAACAAACTGAGACTGAACAACTAAAGGGAGGAAATGCTGCAGACAGGAGATGAGGGTCTGCAGCACGATAACCAGAGACGCTGTGATGGAGGGAAATCAAACACAGACCAAAGGGAATTAAACATAAAGGGGACTAAAATACAAAGATAAAAATAGAAAAACAGGAAGTAAAGAAAACCTGAGAGGGATAGAAACAGGAATACCATACTAGAACTAAAACAGCGAATTCTGAAGCTAAAGACTAAAGCTGAAGGACCTGATCTGGTGGGTGGGGCTAGTTTTGCCTCTGAGGGGTCTAGCCTGGATCAGGCCCAGGCCTAGAACTGGGGGCCCAATCACACGCTTGAGATCTGTTTTGAATTTCTGGATGCAAAGTTGAGAGGACCTCGGAAACCGAAAGCTGCGCAGCTCGAGGCTAAGCCAGAGGCGTACACTGGGCGATTTTGAGGTGATTTTCCAGTCGTCGTCAAGAATGTTTTGACCGGGCGAGCTTTCAGCCTGACTGTCGAAAGGGTGCGGTGAGGTCATGTAGTGTACATTAGAGACTGACATTTTTACGGGAATCCCACGGGTCACGGGATTCCCGATGGGATTCCATATGGGATTCCGTGGGATGGGAAGTCAGTATCAGTACACGATCACGTGATTGGGATGGTACAGGATTAAACATTAACAAGGAGCAGACAGGGAGAGGAGCAAACCAATAGTAACTAAAAAAAACTAGGATCGATGCCAAAAATAAATTAAAATAGAAAGAAAAAAAATCCAGTACTGCGCGCCATTTTGTAGTTTTTTTCCTTGAAGCCTACACTATATGCAAGTCAAAAAAAAACTACACGACCCAAAAACCAACAGTGCTTCCGCTCTGGAGGTTTTCACCCTGCGCTCAAAAGCTCAAGAATGGGAGTGGGGGGTAATTTCACCCAGGAGGTGGGGCCGGGACAGGATTTGGAATTTCTACTCTGGCCCGGGATAGCGGGACTGGGACACAATTTTTTTCTGTGGGAGTGGGGCCCGGGACAGGAGTGAAAATCACTCGGTCGGTCTCTAGTGTACATGGGATTATGAGCGGCTGATCAGCCTTTCCAGACCCGCCTCCTGGTCTGGAATGGGGAGGTTGGGATCTTCTCCCAATCGTCGTGAGTAAATCAGCTCAGTGGGCGGAAACAAAGGATTCTTCTTCTTCCCTCTCAGATGTAAAGCCCATTATATATTACCTTGAAAAGCTTTTTTGATTAAGATGTTTTTCTTTAAATTCCATTTCTGAAATGCATTTTCTTCACATTTCCTGTTTGAAAAGCGTTCTTTGCTTTCAATAATACTGAAATAAATTTCTCTCCATAAATATATATGTACAAACTGCCCCCATGCTTTTTTTTTCAGTTTTGATCAATCACAAAGTGTTAAGTAGACATTTGCAAATCCCCCTCCCAGTATTTAGCATTTTCTGATGATCAGCATATGTTTATTTATGAATGAAGGCAAACAGGCTAAATGTTTACGCCTCCCAGTCCACTTATTTTATTCAGCTTTCAGCTCGCTATCAAGTTTCTCCTGCTTTTATGATTGCAAACATTAGTCGGCCAAAGTTTGCTAATTAGCTACATGAAACAAAGTCCAACACATGAGGACACATGAGGACACATGAGGACAACACATGAGGACACATGAGGACACATGAGGACACATGAGCAGATTGTGTTTCTATGGATCAGAGTCTGTTGTGTTCAGAAGCTTGAAGTCTCTGCAGGTTGTCGGCTAACATGGTCTCAGGTTGTAACCATCGGTTCTGTGCTGTGCAGGTGAATCCATCATGGCGCTGGTGTCAGAGTTCCTGGGTCAGCTGACTCTGTCGTATGGAGGGGTGAGAATCATGTTTGGTTTGGTAAAATCAGCCTGTGAGATGCAGCCAGACAGGATCCAAACATTTTATATGTTAATTTCTCTGTTTATGACACACCTGAGGATCTTTGAATTTATCAAACAACCTCAAAATTGATCTAAAATATTTTTTAATGACAGAAAAACGAAACAATTGAGTAACGTGTGAGAACTTCTATGAAGAGACAAACCCCTGACTAAAAGCTTCCCTCTGAAGGTTTAATAATTCAGCCCTGCATGTTTCTTTCTATCTTTATGATGAAACCTTAAAAGGATTCATACTGCAGTCTGAAAATGGACAGTAACAGAAAAAGTTGCTAGATTTGGCGCTTTTTTGTAATAAAAGTAGAGACACATCTAATATTATAAGCTTTCTGAAGGCATTTTAATGAACTTTTTTAAATCAAAAACATTATTGTGCACAAATATTGTGCTGTATTAATTCCAAAAAAGTAAAAAAAAAATCCACTGGACTTTGTTTCCAGGTTTGCAGACGTTTCGCCTCCCATCCAGGAAGCTTTTTCATTTCAAAATAAATCGTTTTAATTCATTTTGAACTGAAAAATCTTCCTGTATGGAAAGAAAAACGTCTTCAAACCTGGAATCAAAGTCCAGAGGATTTTTGTTTTTACTTTTCTGAAACGTCTCTGAGCTGAATGACCGAGACTCTTCATCAGCATACCTGTATCAACCATGTTAAAGGAGTTTTATGGGGCCCCAGGAACTAGGGGCCCCAGGCAGCTGCCTAGTTTTGCCTAATGGTAAATCCGCCCCTGGCGTGGTCTGACCCCGCCCCTTTCTGTTTCCTGCAGGTTTATGTGCTTCAATCAGGCAGCATTTATTTCTCCTTGCAAAGGAGAACAAAATCATGTTTCTGCCAGATTAAAGTTTCACTAAGTGCTTAAAACAAAGAGAAGAGCTTTGAGGTCTGAATGAGCAAACTACAGGAAGAGATCAGGACTTGATCGGTTTCCTGTAGCGTTCAGGTCGGGTCAGCAGAGGGTCTGACGTCCAGAATCTAAGCCCAGAAAGCTACATGGGAGACGGGCAGACCTGCTCCAGAACCAACCTGGTTTCTAATCTCACATCAGTCCCCCTGAACGGCTGCTTCCAGATAAAACGTTCTTTTTCTTACGGATGTCTTTGTTTTTATAGATAAGATCCACAGAAGCTTCTTTTCTTAAACTGTTTTTCTGTCTGCTGCAGGAAGAGCAGACAAAGTTCCCCACCGTGGTGCCGGCTAAAGACTTTGACCCGGGTCAGGACGCCGCCAGGATTGAAACGGCCATTAAGACCAAAGGTGAGGATTTCAGGAGAGCAGAAACCGAGGAGCCCATGAGCCAGGCATATCCTCCTTCCTGCAGGCCATCAAAGGAAAAATGTTTCTCATTCATTCAGGAGTGGATGAACAGACCATCATCGACATCCTGACCAGACGGAGCTACGAGCAGCGCAGAGAGATTGCCTTTGAGTACGAACGCATCGCTAAGAAGGTAGAAAACTGATTCCAGAGAAAGAAATGAGAAAGAAAACATGTTTAAAAGCTCTGATTCTAGTCTTTTTAACCAATAACTTCTGTCAGTAACCATCAGTGGTCCTTTGATTACAGACCAAATGGTTTCCTGTAGCTCAGATCAAACCATCCGGTCCTGATCCAGACGCTTCACATCAGAATTCAAATGTTCTGTTCATCATGTTGATATGCCTTTTGTAGAGCAGTATCATGTAGACGTGTCTCAGGTCAATCACTGACTAAACTCTTCCTCTTGTGTTTAAAGTCTCTTTACTTCATTAGGGGACTGATGGCCCTCAGTGTCTTTGGCCCCTATTTGGCCCCTATTAGTCATCTATTTGGTCCCTCTTTGGCCTCTGTGTTTGAATGCAAAGAGAAGACCACTAAAGCCGGGCGTACACTCTCTGATTTTTTTCAATCGTACAGTGTGAGCTCACAGCTCACGATTAATATTCAGCCCGACGCTCTGATGCGATCTACCTGCTCACACTGTACGTCTAAAAACCAGGTGGGACTCAGCTCCGCGGTGAGATGGCGCTACTGGGACTCGTCTATCTGAAGCCAAACCAGTAGCAGAGGAACATGAAGCTCACTAGAGTGAAAGCAGCTTTGTGCTGGATATTTGGGCGATTTAGTGCTGAAAAGTCCTAAAAAGAAAAGGGGAACTGGCGTATTTGGACAAAGACATGGCTGAGCTAGCATTGGCTACTACGGTCGCATCAGTTTGACAGGAAGACTCCATTTCACTCATTGCCCCCCGCCATGATGCTGGGTTTACAGCAGAGAGGAAGAAGAAGAAGAAGAATCCTTCTTTGCGCCCTGAGCAATTTGCCCACGATGGTTGGGAGAAAATTAAAAATGTTTGATTTTCTCCCAAACTCACGATTCCTGATGGGGAGGTGGTCAAGAGGCTGATCGCTGCTCGTAACCCCCTGTACACTATATGACTCATGACGTACGATCAGGCTGAAGGTCGGCCCGATCGAAAGATTCTCGCACGAATGGAAAATCACCTCAAAAATCGCACAGTTTAAGCCGCACTTTAAACGTTTAATGGATGATCTTCACTATTTTTTTTAAAAGACCTGCGCTCTCCACTTAGAGAGAGGGAATGCGTGCTATGCATGCGAGCCCTTTTCTCCTGAGTGCACGCTCTGTTTAAAAGTTGCTGTTGCATCCAACTTACTACCAAAAAGACGAACTGCAATGTTTCCACTGTCAGAATGATTGACAGTTAGGAGGACCACTTATTTTGATGATCCACCCGGAAAAAGAACATCCTCCACTATAGCTTTAAATCTCATAACTGCGTGAAATATTCTGTGAATCGGCGCCCCCTGTAGGCTGTGTAAAGAACTGAACATAACTGCATCTGCTGATGTCTTTCAGGATCTGAATGCTGCCCTGAAGGGGGCGCTCTCCGGCTCTCTGGAATCTCTGATGTTGGGTCTGATGAAGAGCACCGCCCAGTTTGATGCATCGGAGCTAAAATCCTCCATGAAGGTCAGAGTCCTGCATCTGGACAGACCAGCAGGTGGCGCTGTTCGTGTTAAAGTGATTTAGAATCTCTGGGCATCAGAAAGATCAAGTCAAACTGTGTCATCCCACTAATAATGAAACTGGGCTCCTTGTAAAGCCAGCCGTAGGAACCTTGCAATGATCACGGTTCAAGGATCCTTCCAGGAATGAAACGTTCATCTGCATGAAGCCAGGCGCTGCAAACTGGATGGAAACCAGCAGAATGAGAGGTTCCCACCAGCAGCCTGAGCAGGTTCTCCTCAAGGCGTTTTAATGGAGGTTTCTGGCTTTGCAGGGTCTGGGAACCGACGAGGAGGCCCTGATCGAGCTCGTCTGCTCCAGAAACAACGAAGAACTGACAGAGATCAAGAAGGTTTACAGAGAGAGTGAGTCATGGAGAAGTTTCAAGATTTTAGAGGGAAAATGAGAAGCAGCTAAATATGTTTCTGATTCCTCCAAAAATCTTTAGAATGAGAAATATTCAGATCATTTAGGTTTCAGTCAGACCTTTTCTAAAGGATGTGATGGACCATCTGTCCTCAGCCTCTGATGTTCTAACATCTTATCTTTAATAGTTGGTTTATATTGAACTTTCTCCTCTGCAGTGTTTAAGAAGGAGCTGGAGAAGGACATCTCAGGAGACACGTCTGGGAACTTTGAGAAGCTGCTGCTGGCTCTGGTTCAGGTACCACAAAACCAAGACTGGGACTCTGGTCCAGGTGTTCATGTTTACCAGCAGGTTTCCCTCTGCAGCGTCTTTACTCACCAGGTTCTCTCAGGAGACCACTATGACTCAGTGTGTGAGTGAATGAATGTAGAATAAAGCGCTTTGGTCAAGTCTCCTGACTTGAAAAATAAGTTTATTTAAAAGTACAGGACATTTACCATTTATGATTCCTCCTCAGAAGATTCTTAATGGTCTACTGGAGGTCACGGATTAGCGGACTGGACCACGGTCCGGATCCGGATCCACCTGCTGGCTAATCCAGACCCACCCTGATTTAAAACATTTATAAATCCCCGCATGTTGTCTAATTTAAACTTGCGCCTCTTCTCCTGTTAATACGGTAAAGCCCTGGGAAGCGTCCGGCTCCAGGCTGCTTGGCGTGATCCAAATGAGCCAATGAGCTGTCAGTCTGGGTTGCTGCTGCTGCTACTTTTAGACACAGCAGGCAAACCTGTGGCAAGCGGGCGATGGGAAAGAAGGAGAAGACTGAGAGTACTACGTTTCCCAGCAGGCAGTGGGGCAGAACCACAGCTGATCAATGCTTCAATAAAAAATGTAAAAACTTGCTGTAGTTTGTGTTGATGAGCAGCAGGGGGCAGCAGAGGCTGAATGAAGGGTGAAGTTATCGCCTACTGAGGGCTTTACATCATCCTCACTGTCTAACAACTAAAACCACTTCTAGTTTTTTCTGGAACAGACTTTAATTTAGATATTATTTTAATTTACTGCCCTCTGTCTGTGATGGCAGGTGATTTATAAAATATGTGAATCAGGAAACTGAACGATTGTTCTCTACTTCAAAAAACACTTTAGATTTTAAAATGGAAAAATTCTCTATTTAATTTTTTATATATTTTAAAATAACAGATTATAATTAAAAATGTCTCTGGACCTTTAATGGTTTATAATTTTCTTTATTTGGACCCCGCTGGTTATTAATTAGTGACCCCTGACCTAAGTGGTTCTTAAGGTGGAACTTTAGTGAAGAAACAAGGTAAAGATCAGGTGTCCGACTATAAAACATTATATATGATCAACTCTAAAGGTCTACGGACGCCAAGCTTCCAATCAAATCTAAATCCTGCCCACAAAGCGAAGCATTTCCCTCCTGGAGAACAAAGTTTGGTTCTATAAGCAGAATGTTTTTATTACTGCTGTTAAAAAAAAGACCATTATTTTCTAAATAAAACTGCTGCAGCTTTGGCTGTGCTTTACTCACCCAATTTTCATTTATATATTCAGAAACTAGAAGGTGTTCGCTTTCAAATCATGTGTGAAACATGTAATTTGGGCTAACAGTTCCTCAGTTATTTGCTTTTACATTAGGGAATAAAAACAGGTGAGAATTTCCTAAAAGGAGTAAAAGCAAAGATGACAGGAAGAGACAAAAAGGAGAGAAAGGAGAGGATCAGACTTGGTAGAAATCCCTGATTGGTATCGTTATTGTCAGTCTTCCTGTGGGGTTATTTTTCTAAACGGGTCGTGTTTCTGCGAAGCACCGACAGAACCGAGAACTTCTGATTCTTTATTCTTTATTTCTCGAACCACAGACCAAAAGAGACGATCCGAGCAGCGTGGTGGACTACCAGAAGATCGACGATGACGCCAAGGTCAGCAACACTTACTATGACCATTCATTTTATTATTATCATTTTTATTATTATTAGTAATAGTCTGATTATAATTAATATTACTAGTTTTAATGTTATTATTTCTACTATTATTTTAATGTTTAAAAGCATCATTTGTCATGTCTAACTTTAACCTTCTGTCTCAGAGTCTGTTTTCACCCGTTTGGTTTTATTTGGACCCTCCATGTTTATCAGAGTCCGGTTCTGAGCCGCTAAATGTGAATATCTGTTTCTGTATTTCTATGCTTTCTGCTCAGGCTCTGTATGAAGCCGGCGTGAAGAGGAAGGGGACAGACGTGTCCACCTGGATCTCCATTATGTCCCAGAGGAGCATCCCTCACCTGCAGAAAGGTGAGGAGGTGCCAACACCTGATGATGCAGATCTACATTTCTAATCTATGTTCAGGGAATGGCCAGTGGCGTATCTAGATAACACAGTTCTGCTCGGTCCATGTGAGCGTTTCTCTGTAGAAGCTTGTTTCAGCCTGAGGTTTTCTTCCTGTTCTGTGTTTCAGTGTTTGAGCGCTATAAGAGCTACAGTCCGTACGACATGAAGGAGAGCATCAGGAAGGAGGTGAAGGGCGACATGGAGAAGTCCTTCCTCACTCTGGGTATGTTTCAGCTTCAGCTTCAGCTTCAGTTCAGCTTCAGTTCAGCTTCAGTTCAGCTTCAGCTTCAGTTCAGCTTCAGTTCAGCTTCAGCTTCAGTTCAGCTTCAGTTCAGCTTCAGTTCAGCTTCAGCTTCAGTTCAGCTTCAGCTTCAGCTTCAGTTCAGCTTCAGCTTCAGCTTCAGTTCAGCTTCAGCTTCAGCTTCAGTTCAGCTTCAGCTTCAGCTTCAGTTCAGCTTCAGCTTCAGCTTCAGTTCAGCTTCAGTTTCAGTTCAGCTTCAGCTTCAGTTCAGCTTCAGCTTCAGCTTCAGTTCAGCTTCAGTT
>JAGKQL010000079.1:395828-408734 GCA_018398635.1 Cyprinodon brontotheroides
TCCCATCCAGTCCAGCAGCCCCACCAGGGACTCCTGCTCAGTCACAATTATATATATATGTTCTTTAGTAATATTTACTGTATATCTTCTGTAAATAGTTGTAGTAGTTAATTTTAAAATCTAATGTCAATAGTTAAAAATGTTTAATAGTTTATTGTAAATACTTGCTTCTCTAAAAATAAACTGTCACTGAGAAGTTGTTCTAAGTTTGCTTAAATTACAAAGAAGTGATGAAACAGATCATGTAAAAAGGTTAAAAGACTTTAAGAACACACCGACAGCAATAACTTTTATAAACAATTTAATAATTTAATTTAATAACAGCAACACAGAACTTCAACTTATTAAAAAAAACACACCAAAAAAATAATAACATCTGTCCACCATCCTCTCCAATAACTGAAATAATCTGTCCATCCTTTCCCGCCTCCCTCTGCCATCTCATCTCCTCCCTGATTAAATCCACCAACTCGTCACTCCTTCTTCTCTTCCTCCTTTCCCTCCTGGCCTCTCATCCTCATTCTCTTCCTCATCTTCACCCTGATGCTGCTCAGCCTCTGCAGCACCTGGCCCTGGTGTGTCCTCAGGGATGGAGGCAATTAGGACAGGTGGGGCAATAGAGGGCCTCTGTCCTAATACCTCCTCCATGAGGACAAACCAGGGCCAGGTGGCAGCAGTAGGCTTCCCACTGACCCGCTGCCCTGTCCAAGGATCTTTGCATTCCCTAAAGTAGAGGAAAACAATTTGGATCAACAGATGCTATTTTCTGTAGTGTTTCTTTAAAAAGAAAAAGGAATGTTTCATGATTTGGATGGATTGATGAAATTCTACAGAAAAAGACTTTGGAACGGTAACCTGGAGATTACTTTTTCAAGCTTACTCAAAGTGTAAATTAACATGAATATAATAAATGAAAGATGTAATTTCCCTACACACCCATATATATATGGGTGTGTTTCATTATATTACCCAAACCTGAACCTACTTTGTATTTTTTTTTTTTAAGTTGTCCCACACAAGGATCACTTCTATCACTAATATGAGATTTACAAAAAGTGGCATCTGAGCATCATTTGATGTGATCAAATTATTATATATTTGTACGTTGGTGTTTGAACAGGACTTCTTTTAACTTGTGTGACTTTTACATAGAAATGCAACATGTAGATGGAATTCTGCCTGAACTCTTCCCTCCATCCGACTGCAGCAGTGTCTTTGGCCCCGATGATAAGGTGGTCATTTATCCACTCCTCTGTCTGCTCCCTGGAACAAAATGACATGTAAAGCATATTTCTGCTATGTAAACAGGCTAAATGACTGTTCTGTATAATTACGCCTGTATTGTTCTTCAAGCGAATTATACTTTAAACCTTATTATACTGTACTGTAAATTAACTATACATTATTGAGTATTAAAACAAAACGTTTGCAGTATTAACAGCCCAGTACAGCTGGACTAATGTTATTTCTTCAGCTGCATTAAGCTTTAAAAGTTCTAATACTTTGTAATAAACTGTTTGGGAATAAAATTGATCTCATTAGTGAGGGATACGGCTATCAGTACAGTAAGATGTAGGTTAAAATAAAAAATAGTGACATTTGTATGAAGGCTTTTAATTGTTGATGAACATCTCGTATCAACAGGTTAGCTCTTAGCTTTAGCTTTAGCTGCTCCTACACATCCCGGTGGCTCCGTTACCGTCATGTATTTTAATAGATGTTCATAAAAAAAAAAAAAAACTACTTACATTTAAAGGTGTTCTCCGCACTACTGTCGGCGCTGCTGCTGCTTTCGGTTGTCCGTAACTTGAAGAAAATCCAACTTTCTTCTTCTTCTTCAACAACTACTAAAAAAAAGCGGCGCAAAGCACCTCAGGAAATCTAGTGGGAGGCGAGGCCACTAAGGACGGTAGCGATGCATCCTCAGAATTCGGGGAAAAGGAGGACGCATTTTGAGGCTGCATTTTAAGCGTCCTCAGAATTTTTGCCAAATGGGACGGCCTCCGCGCAGCGTTGTGACGTCACCGGCCTCAAAATGCGTACTACCAAGTATGCAGCCTGCGAATTGAGACGCAGCCTGTAAATCACATCTCAGTCTTGTTTACATTGGATCTCCATGTTTACATTGGATTCCTGTTGCACTATAGAAATGTTATAAGAGCTCTATAAAACCAAATTCAGTTTTTATGCACTCTGTTTACAGATGACCATTAGGTTTGTCTCAGCTTCAGCTACTGCAGCCAGAAAGAACTTATGGCTGAAATCTTGGTGTCCTGATGGACCTGAACCTTCAGAGGAACATAAAGTCGCCTTTTATCACCTGAGGAACATTTCTAGGATTAAAGGACGGAGGTCTGGCAGGATCTAAAAAACTCAATCATGCATTAATCTTTAGTAGAATTGATGACTGTGTCTTTGCCTAAAGAGTCCATCAGACAGCTGCAGAGAAGCAGCGTTTAATTCCTGATTCCGCTGATCTGGAACAAACTCCCAGAAGACTGTAAAAGCTGAACGTTTTTTTAACTCAAAGTTATAAATCTGTTGGGAGCTGGAGAAGTTCCATCTTTCTCCAGCAGAGTCCGCCCGTGGATCCTTCTGAGGGAGCCTCCTGCACAGCTGCAGCCCATCAAGATCATCAGAGGATCCACTACATAAGCTGTCTTCAGACCTTGCCTCCAACGCCGCAGTGTTGATCCAGTTGGTCAGCGCTAAGCCTAGATCCTCAGTGTAACTTTGTGACTTTGAATCCAGCCTGGATTCTAATCCTTGTCTCTGTCTTCCAGGAAACCAGTGTCTCCTCTGTGAAGCTCAGGGAAGAGCTAACCTGCCGAGCCGACCCTCTGAGCCAAAACCGAAGGAATCATAGAGAACCTCCATGCAGCTCAGGACTAAGAGCTGGAAAACCCAAAGCAAGGTCTGCTCATTATAAGACGTGAGACGCTGAAGCAGCAAAGGACTCTGCTGATGAACCCTCTCCAGATCCAACAGTGACTCTCCCAAAGCTAACCTCAAGAACCCTCAAGGTACAATCAGTTATCATCAGGAAATCAAACTCCAGCTTGCAGCGCTAACTGAACTGTCTCTCCCGCAGACTCCGGTGAACCTGTGTCCAGGCCCGAACCAGAACCAGTACATTCTGTGTGTGCTTGCATCTAAATAAACTTGTTAAACTTTTATTCCCGTGTCCGTCAGTGGTGTTCTGCATACTTGGGTCGCTTTTAGTGAACCCATCATGACAAAATCTATTTGTTTAGAGCTGCCTTTGACTGTAGAAGGTAAATGTTAACTGAGGTATTATTAGTTTCAGGCTGCGGTCTAATTATTTTGCTTTTATCATGTTTTGATCTTTATTTCCTTTTATTCTGTTTTTATTTTTCTTTTTTTTTTTGTTTAATTCATGTAAAGGACTTTGAATTTTCCTTTTTCCTGAATGGTGCTACTGAAATAAACTTGCCTTGTTGGTTCTGGGAAGTTCTGCTGGTTTCTGTAGGATCCGTAGGATCCGGTTCCTTCTTTCCTTCGCCTGTTCGTCACGCTGCTCATCAGCCTGATTCTGGTCCAGGTGAGTTATTATTCGGTCCTGAGAGTATGCAGATTGGATCAGCGCTGCCGTGTGTGTTTTTGATGGAGGAATACAAATCACAGCAGACATGACACTTTTTAATTTTCCTGATGAATGTTGGTCTTCTTAAAGCCGAAGGATTGATGACGGCCTGTAATGAGCTCCTTAACACACCCGCCTTCTTTATCACAGCCTCCCTAAAGCTGACAGAACCAAACCCTGCAGAGCAGAGCAGGTTCAGGACCAGGGATCCGGTCCAAATGGGTCAGAGGTTTTACTACCGGCCCATCCGGGCTCTGATCTGGACCTGATCTGGACCTGATCTGGACCTGATCTGGACCTGAACTGTGTTTTGGGATTCTGTGGAAATGAGACTCAGGTCCAACTGATGGAAAAAACAACAGAGAGAAACAGAAAATAAAAGCAGCTCCAAATGTTTATGGACATCATGAACTGGTTAATATTTCTGTTTCCAGTTGGTCTGAATGGTTTCCATTATTGCCACTTAAAGCAGACTGGTTTGTTTTTGCTTTGGCTTCTCTTGAAGCAGCAGATGGTAACAGGAGGCTTTCTTCTGTGGACAAAGATTTTCACTTTACTATTAGTAATCTTTTTTTTTTAGAGGGGGGGAGAGACAAGTGGCAATGGACCAGAGGTTGGATTCGAACCCTGGGTCGGCCGCAGCGAGAACTAAGCCTACGTGGGGCGTGCGCACTAACCACTGCTCCAACTGCTCCAACTGCACGCCCACAATTAGGACTTTCTGAAAATCTGTTTAATGGATCATATAGTTCTTTTTATTTAAATCCAAGGAGTCTGAAGATCTTCATCCAGACCAACGACAGCAGGCAAGACGACTGAAGAGTTTTGACCGAGGACACAGAAGCACCGTTTCCTCTTCCCTCTGAAACCGATGCTTGCCGAGTTCAAGCTTGGATCAGTTAAGCTCAGTTCCTTATGACTGTTACCACATTAAGCTAGGCCGGTTCCTCGCCTCCTAGTGGCGATCTATGAAGTTTGATTATAATTATGATATTTTGTTGTTTAAAGAGAGTCAGGTAATGAAGGCCGCCTTTGGTAAATTTACTTCACAGAGTGGATGTTTGGGAAGTGGATACGACAAACGATAATCAGGGCTTCCAGACGCAGGACACAGCGACAGACGTTGAGGTTCATCGCACTGCTGAGCAGAATCACCACTGGGAATCGTGGTGGGAAGCTAGGATTTTATGAATGTCTGAAATTTCCTGATTATGGAGGCTGACTGTGAGGAGATGAGGCGGTCTGCTGATGCGCTCTTCATCATCGAACCGAACCATGAACCACTGATGAACTACTACCATGTTAGCGCGGTTCAGTTGTGTCCGGCGTGGTCCGGTTGTGTCCGGCGTGGTCCGGTTGTGTCTGGCGCGGTCCGGTTGTGTCTGGCGCGGTCCGGTTGTGTCTGGCGCGGTCCGGTTGTGTCTGCCGCGGTCCGGTTCAGTTGTATCCGGCGCGGTCCGGTTCAGTTGTGTCCGGCGCGGTCCGGTTGTGTCTGGCGCGGTCTGGTTCAGTTGTGTCCGGCGCGGTCCGGTTGTGTCCGGCGAGTGGGGGTTGGAACCAGCAACCCAGCGTTAAGGAGGAAGTTCTCTCTCCTGAGCTGTTGTCCATGAGTCCCTCATTGAGGTGAACTTCTCCACATTAAAGGGATAGTTCGGTATTTTTGACATGAATCTGTATGGCATCCCCATCACCAGCTGCATGCAATCACACTGACTTTACCCCTGGCAGCGCCCCTGTGAGCAGAGTTATAGTCCAGTTTTGGTCAAGCCCAAAGTAGTCCTGCAGGTTTTTAGGAACAGCGAAATAAAACTTTTCTCTTCCCAAAACATTATGTGTCCAAAAGAGTGATATTTTTCGCATCCCAAAAACATTGTAGTGGAAAAGTCACACGCGTCGTTATCAATTGGTCCTATTTTTCTCTCTGTTCAGATATCAGTCTTGGCGCCGTCATTCAGACAGCGAGAGGCAACAACAGTTGCCAGCCATGTCTCCCTCCTTGAGGAGGGAAAATATCACTCTTTTGGACACATAATGTTTTGGGAAGAGAAAAGTTTTATTTCGCTGTTCCTAAAAACCTGCAGGACTACTCCCTTCTGATCCCAAACTGGACGATAACTGCCTACTGGTGGACCCCTGCTCAGGTAAGTCAGTGCCGCTATGAACATCGCCAGGATGCCATGCCAGAGATTCATGTCAAAAAAATATCTAACTATCCCTTTAAAAAAGGATTCAGCCTCAGTTTGTTCTTTGGATCAGCAGATCTCCCGTTTTTAGAGGTTTTTTACTTTAAAGTTGAAGAAGATTCTGGAACAGACCAGAACTCTGGAGGAGATATAAGTCTGCTGATAAGCAGAAGAGGATGGATGGACAACAGATACATGATGGAGGGATGGACTAAAGGACTAATTTATCATTCGCCCTGAAGCCGACCAACCCAGACCCTGAGGACTGAGTTCTGGATCCATCCCAGCGGTTCTGAAAGACTAAGTATGAAAAAGCAGAAATCCCTGAAATAAAAGAGCGAAACTGTATGAAGCCCAGTTGGGTCATGATGTTCCTCTTCTGGTTCTTCCAAACTCCACCAGATTCTGGTAGAACTTTGATCTTCTGGGAATATGGAACCTGGTTCCATCTGGAGCTGCTTTGTCTTAAATGTTCCTGAGTTCTGTAGCAGGAAGTACGACAGGAAGCTCTCTGGTTCCGTCCTCCGGAGTTTCAGTCAACGTTCTCTGATGGAGAACCTCTGCGGTTCTGAGTAATGAGCTCCATTCATTATGAGCCCAGCTGATTTCCATTTACTGGGAGCTCCCACAATTAACTGGAGCAGCTGAGGAGGAGGGACGCCCAGAGGTCGCCCTCCACTCCCAGTGATAAATTAAACACTTTAACTAGGCCTCCTCCTCCTCCTCCTCCTCCTCTGGTGCTTCATTGCTGCAGGACACACAGGATCAAACTCCCAGAGCAGCAGATTAGGACGCTTCTCTTTAAGATCTTTGCTGAAACTTCTTGCAGAGTTTCAGGCTCAAATCATGAAGCTGGACTTCAGGAGTTTCTTGCTGATTCCTCAGAGTGTCTTTTTCTCTCTCTTCTGCCTGAGTGGATGCAGCGTGCAGCGTGCAGCGTGCAGCGTGCAGCGTGCAGCGTGCAGCGTGCAGCGCACGCCGCGACCCCAACGTGCACGGAGCTCCACATCTAAACACATATTAGCATTAGGGAGCAGATGAGCGTGCAGCTGACGTGTTGGGACGGGCGTCTCGGTGCGATCGCTCATCCGGCGGGGGACAAACACAATTACAGAGAAACTCCTGACCTCTGCATCTCGCCTCCATTTAAATGTTTGATGTCTCATTGAATTAGTATCACAGTGTGAAAGACAAAGCTAATGGAAATGAGCCAGAGACAGCGCACTCTGCTGATTGGGCCGATATAATTAGAATAATATCACGTCCGGCGTTAATAACAAGCAGAGGAAATAAATAATGGGGACGTCCGTTAATAGCTGCCGCGTTAAACTGGCTGCGTTGAAATGTGCCGAGGCCAGCGCTTCTTCCTGTTTGCTCACGGGCCGCTGATGGCGGGAATATTGATGTGGCGGAGCGATCTGTGCTGAAGGCTCCTCAGCTTCTTCCTCCTGATTATTCATCTTGATAAATACATAAGGACGCTCTAAATTATGGCTGTTTTTCAGCTGCCGCGCCTCCCAGAGAATTAGCTCTGCTGATGGATGGGAAACGCTGCCTCAGTCTTTGCTTTTTCTCCACAAATATTCATTTTCTCACTGACAGCCGTGAAGATGCGCTCTTCTTTTCCTTGCATTTAATTGTTTTTCCTCCGGAGGATATTATTATTTGTCATTTTTAGGAAATTACCAGGAAAGAGAAGCAGCAAAGGATGAACTCATATCTGAACCCAACTTATCAGGAAGGTTTTTTCTTCCGGGTTAAAATCAGCTTACAGACTCTTCTAAACCTCAAAAATTAATATCAGCTCAACGTTTCTTATTCATAAAAAAACTTTTTATTAATTCAAAATCTTTTATAATCAGAAAAGTGGGACTGTTCTCGCATAAATACAGTGTTTTAAGTGCATCTCTAACAAATCCTTAAAGGTGCAGACGCCAGGAGTTACTGCCATCTAGTGGTGACTGATAACATGCGGCCTTTAATACCTCTTTGGTTCAGTGGGTTTGGTGACGGTTAAGGTCTCTGCTAGTTGTTCAGGCTGTTTTACAATTATCCATTGATTGGTCTTCTTATTCTTATGACTCATAGTCAGATTAATTACAGCAGTGATTATATTCATTTAAAAAATAACCTGAAGAATTGAATTGCTTTCAGATAAAAAGGGAAATTGCTATCTTTCTTTTTTTAACTAAAACAGATTCACAATTAGTTTAATGAACAGACTTTACTTGAGAAATATTTATTTTCGATGTAAATACCACGCCGTAGAATTTACTGTAGACCGTTTAGTTTTCATAAATCTAAATACGATATTTTTTAACAGAAGTTGTTATTTCAGCTGCAAGCCTTCTGGGTAAATGACATATGCTAGCTCCTGTAGCGCTAGCTCCATCAAACCAAAGCAGAAATGAGAAATGTTAAAACTTTTCTACGGAAGCCGAGAGTGGTCATAGTTGACTTTTTTTTTTCTCATTTGCCCTCTTGAGACAATGACATAAATATCTCCTTAACGAGATAACGAGATAATTAGCTCGTTATTCATGAGTAAACAGTTATTGGTTTCTTCGAGATAGCGAGATGATTAACCTGTATGATTAATGAATGAGGCTAGCCCTGGATTCTTTAGGTAGGATCCGCTAGTTGTGCGGCCGCTGTACGTGATGAACCAAAATAATCTGATTTTTTTCTTTTCACTCGTTGTCACGTTGTGGTTATGATTGGATTGCATGAAATACAGTAGAAACTTTAAATTTAGGGTGTTAAGATCAAGCAAACCGGCTTCTCCAAGATCAAATCCGCTATCTGTTTGAGAGGAGAGTTGCTAGCATGCTAGCATATATGATCAAAAGTTGTCCTCAATATGATAAAGTTCTGAATAAACTCAGCCTCTGTGTGAAGTTGGTAAAATCTTTTTATAAAGACACTTTTAGTCAGATTTCCCTAAAATGCAACAAAAATCAGATTTTCTCTCCCTTTAAGTTGATGTGAACTTCCACACAGAATAAGTTCAGATTCAGTCACAGAAACCACTGGTTTTAAATCAGAAACTGAAGAGAGAAACATTTCTTTACCGCAGGTTTCCTCTAAAATGAACGGAGTCAAAGTTCTGCAGGAATAACTCAGCAGGAAGGAGGGTTTAATTTCACACATTTCCTCGCTTTCTATTCAAGAAGAGACACTGGAATCTGAAGCTGCTGGTTTGGGTCCATCAGGGCCTGTTTTCCTGTTCTTATGAGGTCATGACCCCAACGGGTCCATGAAGGGCAGACGGGTTAGCAGCCCACAGCCCCGATAGGCTGCCCCCCCCACGCCGGGGTCTCCTGGAAGAGGCAGTTTGGCTCATTAACACGTCTGAGTGCAGCTTTCAATATTTGCCATGTTGCTGTTAAAATGCAAACAGCCTGTTGACTCAGAGCAGAAGCTGCTGAATATTTAGGGGGGGGGGGAATAAAGAGTGAGAGCTGTTTACAGCCTGAGGAACGGCAGGAACATGAAAGCTGAGCTGGGGGCCGCCTGCTCAGTTCATCACACCGAAACAAGACGGCAAATAAAGGCGACGGCGGCTTGGCTCTGATGCCTCGCATGCGAGCCGCCGTTCCTGCAGGTGAAGGCGTCGTCAGCGGGGAGGTAAACACATCAGGAGGGGGATCTGGAGACTGTTTACCCCAAACAGGAAAACATTTGGTTTCTTTTCTTCTGTTGCCTTCCTTTAAATACATTTATAGATTTTATGCTAACTAGTTTTATTTTCTAACCGCTTCTATTTCTATGTTCTTCATTTTTGTGCTCATTATTTCTGAGTTGGATCCAATCAGAGCAAACTGGTTCTGCAGGTTTAACACCTTCAGATCAGACTGAAGGTTAAGCCTGATTGGCTGAGAGGGAAAATTGAAATAAAAACAAATAAATAGTAAAAAGTGAAAACATTTATAATAGTTTTAATGACTTTATGCTGCAGCATCTCTGAAGTTCTCTTCATGCATGTTGGGGTTTTTTTTTTCCTGCACATTCTGAGGTCAACATCATGTGTGAAGCACCGGGGTTCCTGAACGCACCACGGCTCAATGAGGAGAAAAGCGTTTATCTCTGCAGAGGAAAAGACGAGGAAAACTCCCTTTTCCTTAAAAAGAGCCCCACCCACCCCATGAGCTCTGCAGGAAAGTGACAGCCTGTCTAATTGGGATTAATCCAGCAGCAGCTCGGCTGAGTGGCGGCGCTGTGATCAGAGGAGAGGTGGCATTGACCCAAAGAGAAAGGTGGATCTCGCCCTGAGGAGAACATCATTATTCCCAGCTTCACCACAGAAGAAGACACAGCCGCCTCCCTGGGACTCCTGGGTCAAGAACAAAAAGCCAGACGGGGAGAAAGAAACTGAACTAATCAAAAAAGAAAGAGAAAGAGACGCACTTGACAGTTTTCTCTCCTGCGAACAGAACCAGAATAAAGAAGCAGCAGCGGCGCTGCTACATTATTCTTTTTCATTCTCCTTCCTGCAGCCATCGCTTTGAATTACAGAACAAATCTTTCTGCTGAGAGTCGGAGTTAAAGGCAGGAAAAAAATCAAAAATTCATCTGAGAGACTTTCAGAGGAGGAGGAAGAGGAGGAGGAGGAGGAAGGCTTCGTACTGGAACCAACATTTGCAGAAACTTCCAGCACCTTAAGCAATCAAAGTAAAATCCACCCTAAACCCAAACCTGGTCCCTGATTCATACGCAGAAACTAATCCCAGATCCAGAACCGAACAGCTCCAGATTATACTCAGATCCTGATCCTGATCCAGAATCAAGACTCAGATCCACAATCATACCCAGAACCAGAGCCAAGCCCAGATCCATAGATCAAGACCAGATCCAGGTCCAGTTTCACACCCAGATTCAGATTTAGATCCAGACAGCGGAGGGGAAATCATCTAAGCCCTGGACGTTCTTCCTGACACCAGAGTTCAGCACTTTGAGAAGAACCTGCAGGTCCGGGTCATAAGCCTGCAGGTCAGTTTTGTTCTTCTGAGTGGATCTCATTGCTCTCTCTCAGATTCTGAAAGTTCTAAAGTTTGACGGTTCGTCCCATCGGCAGGTCTTCATTAGCGCTTCTCTCCACGATCAGTCCCATCAACCTGCATCCTGCACGCTTCCATCTGAGGAGCGCTGCTGTAATCCCACCAGGCCGTCCCCAAGGAGGGGGGGGGTTAATGCACAGGCGCCACCGCTGCAGAGCGTAGCAATCAGGCACCGCCGTCTGTTGATGTTCGTATGGAGCGAGATGCCAGAACATCATTAACAGGTAGTGTTGGAGCGGCGGCGGCGGTGGCGGCGGTGGCGTGGCGAGGCCCAGATTAATCCCACGGAGTGTTATTATCCCAGCTCTGTTCGTCTGCAGATCTCCTACCTTCGCTCCTCCTAATCCATCCCAATCAGAACGCCGCTGATCAGCCGCATCAGAACCAGCAGCTCCAGGGGACGTTTAAGGGAACTTTCTGTCTGCAGAACGTCATGTTGGACGTGAGACGAATGATGCAAAGAAAAACAGCAAACTGCCAACAAACAACCTGAACATGAAGCGGAGGCCCACTGAGCCGCTGCTCCTCCAACATCCCATCAAACCGGGATCATTAGCAGGAGGCAGGAATCTGAGGCGGAAAATGATCTCAAACACAATTATTCCTCGTTTACAAATTAAACTAAACTCATTTAAGTGAGCGGTTTAGCTCATCAGGTCATTCAGGGCTCTTTTAATGCCTCCTCTCTCATCAGGAAGAAGGAATAACTCAGCAAAACGTCTGGAAAAGTTCCTCTAATTGCTGCAGCATCCATAAATAAATCCCTGGGAAAGGTGGAGATGGAGCTCCACTGCACCTCGGCGGCTGATCCATGAAGAGTCCGTCTGGATTTAATGAAGAAATTAAGGACAGTTAATGTGGAAAGTAGCAGGTTTTGGTTCATTCAGGGGCCATGTGGGGGCCAGGAGAGGCCCGGGCAGGAAAAAGGTACATTAGAGAGGAAACGGAGGAGGAAACGTCGAGCAGCATGGTGCCAATTAGCACGGAGCTCGCCGGCACTCGGCCTCCTGCAGCCTCTGATTAACGCCGGCGCTCGCCGTGTAAATCATCTCCTGCTACAATACATAGCCACGCATCTGTATGTAAATGTTTAATTAACCCACGGCTGAATCGCCGCGCCGCTCCGGAGAGGAGCTTATTTATCTGATGATGGCGGCTATAATGGCGGCCAAACGCCACCGAAATGAGACACGTGGCCCGGGAGTCCGATTCATCAGAGACGGCGGCTTGGTTCCTAAAGAGCTGTTTGTTCTCGGAGGTGGAGCCAAAAGTTCTGCTGCAAATATCTCGTTTGGAGACCAGGAACCCAGAACATACACTGATCCATCACTGGGAAAATAAACAGCCAGACTGGAGCCGCAGGTCAGACCAGTCAGCCGCAGGTCAGACCAGTCAGCTGCTGGTCAGACCAGTCAGCTGCTGGTCAGACCAGTCAGCCGCAGGTCAGACCAGTCAGCTGCTGGTCAGACCAGTCAGCTGCTGGTCAGACCAGTCAGCTGCTGGTCAGAATCACTGGTTCAGACCGGCTACCAGAGCTTTTCACATTTCTGCTCCACCACAGAAACATCTCTGCTTTAGTTTCACTTTTATTTCCTATTCAGGAGGAAACTGCAGCATCAGCGAATAAATGGATGTAAAATCTGGGAGGTTTAATTAAACCGGGTTTAAATTTGACTCTGAGTGCTAAATATTTAAACATTTAAACATTAAAAGCCTGAATTTATTTACATCAACATTCATAATGTAGGTTTTTGTCTGTAGGTTAAAGACAAGTTGAGTTTCTTACTTTGACTATTGAACAAAATACACAGAAATGTAGGTATGTAGCAAATTAGCAACAACAGGCATAAAGGTTAAAAAACAACATAAATATCATAAAGTAATAAAACTGTAGAAAACAGATTTTATAAATAGAACATAAAAAAATAGCCCATCTGTAACATAAAAAAAAAATGATTTTTACCAAACAAATGGCTTTAAACATGGTGGGAATAAAAACACTCATAACAATAAACTAATAATAATAATAATAATAATAATAATAATAATAATAATAATAATA
>JAGKQL010000079.1:447860-469105 GCA_018398635.1 Cyprinodon brontotheroides
GGGGGGGGTCAGGTATACCCCGTCTTCATCAGCAATTATCATATCTATGAAATAAGAGACTCCAGTTGATTTTTTCTTATTTTAGATGTAAATTGGTAAAATGTCTCACTTAGCTGCTCAGTTAAAACAAAATGAACTTATTTTTAAGAAGAATTGATTTACTTAGATTTAACACTTTTGCAATGCTTAAGGGAGTTCAATTTAATGTATCGAATAAAAAGGCAAATTGATTCAGTTTTCTATTTAAGGAAAACTTTATGATTGCATCCAGGATTCACTCGTGAATAAGCATGTGGTGACAGTAGAGGGTAAAAACTTGCTTTTAATAGGAAAAGGTAATGGTAAACTAGCTCCATAGGTGGATCTGTCCATGAAAACCAGTCAGGAAGATAAGCTCTGCTTCACAGCTTCTAGTCACAGTAAAAGCTGAGCCCTTGGGGATGTCTGGGAGAGAAACAGGACTAAACAGTAAAAAAAACAGTGGCTGCTTTACAGTCCATATGGAAAGTTGTTGAATGAAGCAGCCTAACTGAAGCTTCTCTCCAGCTAAACAGAACCAGACCAAATGCTGAGAAAAAGCAGAGCGAACATAACATTGGCAGCTAAAGCCGGGCCAATGTCACTGTGCGATATTTTCCATCGCTGAACGCAGTTACAGCTCAAACTGTACGATGAAACTGTAGAAAAGTTCACAGCTCACAGTGTTTGTTCTCACACTGTTCGGCCTGACGCCAGAGGTGATCTTTTTACCTGCTCACACAGTACATTCCAAAAACCACATCCACTGAGCGCCAGAGATGGTGCAGGTCGGACTCAAGTAATCTGGAAGAAGAAGAAGAAGAATCACCCCTTATTTGCACAAGTTTTCAGTGACATGTTTCAGAATCAGCTCAGAGATGCCTGTAGCTCTACGTATCACGATTTGCCCAGAAACACCTTTACAACGGGGCATACTGAATTTCAATCATGACAGACCTCATGATTCCTGATTGGGAGGTGGTCTTGAGAGACTAATCGGTCCTCGCACCCATGTATACTACAACAACTATCACATCTAACGCATGATGAAGCTAAAACTAGACCCGATTGAAAAATTCTCGCACAGCCTGAATATCGCCCAGAAAAGGGCAAAAATCGTGACAGTTTATACCCGGTTTAACTAACAGATCCTATGTATATGGGAGTACAGTGAAAAAAAAAACTGAGAGAGGAAAAGTCCCTATGTCCTCCAGCAGCTAAGCCTATAGCAGCAGAACTTTATAGAGATAGCTCCAGGATAACCTGAGCCACTCTTAACTAGAAGCTTTATCAAAAGTTTTAAGTTTTAAGCCTTAAAAGTAGACAGAGTGTCTGCCTCACGGACTAAAACTGGTAGTTGGTTCCACAGGAGAGTAGCCTGGAGAACTAAAAGATTCTGCCTCCCATTCTACTTTTTAGAAATTCTAGGAAACCACTAGTAAACCTGCAGATTGAGAGCTTGCGCTTGTTAGGAACATAAGGAACAATCAGATTCTGATATCAGATGGAGCTTTTTGGCCATTTAAGGCTTTATATGTGAGAAGGAGTGATTTTAAACTATGATCTTAATATTCAGTATGAAATACAGACCCTGAAAGCTGGGCCCCAGGATTCTTCTGACTTGTAGCTTAAGCAGGAAGTGTCAGTAAAGCCTCAGTATCATCGCGGTGAAAGATTGAATTTACGCGCAAGCACTGGGGTCCATCATAGTATGCAGGCAGACCCACAGACCGTAGCCTAACGGGACCAATGGTTGAACCAGATCTGAATCCAGCGAACCCAGTCTGATCCATCAGTTCTAATCTTAGCAGCTGTTTACCATTAAAGTCAAATTAAAAGTGTTTTAAACATAAATTAGCACCAAATAGCAATTTATAGAAAATAGATTTGTCTCAAAAAGCGGGATTTCCTGAAAATTAGACAATCATGGGCCGTTTACATTAACGAACAGAAACTGGTCCACAGGAGAGAATCTGGACGAAAAAACTATAAAGTAGAGGAGGAGCATGAAGTCATGCTGTGACATTTTGGGGGCGTCATGGTAACGAATCTGCTCCTAAAACGTTTAAAATACTCATGAAGAGTAGCTGACATCTACAGGGCTGTAAACTCTCACCCATTGGGAGTGAGACTCACCCATCTCAGTGTCGTCACACTCTCTCACTCCAGATTCATCACATCCATATTATTAATGACAGACATTAAAACTGATCTAAATCCAGTCCGAGCCTGAGTGCAGGATGACATCCGGACGGTTTGGTTTCTCTTTACCTGCTAAAGCTGTTTTTAGTCCGGGCACTAGTGGCTCAAGAGAGGAGGAGAGACTATGCAGCAGATTCTGGACCCGGGTCGGACACGCCGGAGGACGGCGGCCTCCATACATGGGTTCTAAATCACTAACTGGCCAGCTCCTACCCGCTGCTCACCTTTTTAGTCCCAGTTTTAGTTCATGTATTAATCACAAGTGAAATGAATCACTCAGTCTAGTTAAATAATCTCCTGTTGGAGTTCAGGACTAATTAAACCAACACAAATATTTTAATTCTTAAAGCTTCCAGGTTTTGCTTTTCAAACCCAAAGAAGCTCCACAAAAAGAAAAAGAATGATTTTATTTTATTTTTAAAGAAAAGAGCAACGGCATCCAGAGAGGATGAGCAGAACAGCTCAGTTATCCTGGATTAATAAAGAACCACAGGGATGATCTTCTCTTATTATTACTCATCTTATTTATTTATCTGTATTTTAATCCATTGAATATGTTTAAAAACTTCATTTCCATCAAACCTTCCAAATGAAACATCCAGAGAAGCGCTGCCTCCTGTCATGGAGAGTTTATATAAATCTACAGCCTCCTAGAGGCTCTGAATTGTTCAGCTGTTTGGTGAATTATTAGAAAAACTAATAAAATGATTGAAGCTTTTTAATCTTTAGCCTTTTACCAAATATTCCCACACAGAGCAGTTTGCACTGGTTTCCATTGCTCTGGTTCCTGTTTCAGTGCCAGTAATCCAGTAATAACTTATTAGTTCCACATCGTTTAATTGATTTAAACTGCAGAAAATAATTAATGAGCAAAGTTATGAAAGTTTAAAGTATATTTAAGATGCAAATATTTTAGTAGGGCCCATTCTGCTTTACTTCAATTCTCTAAAAATCACCAGAATATAAAAAATAATGTATATTATGAGAAAAATGTTCCATAACTACAGATCATTTATTGTTATTCAGGAACATTTACTGTAAAAATCCCACATTTTGTCACTTTTTTCAGTGAAACCCTCAGAAAACCTCCAACCTTTAGCTGCAGCCGTCCTCATCTCACCCTGACAGGGTTTCCTCTCCAAACTGTTTCAAATCTCACCCCGAGGTTCAGTGATATTAGGAAACCCAACAGGTCGAACGTTCTGAGGAGAACTCCTCAGAGATCAGGAGGACTTTCCCACAGCAGAAGCACATTCAGCTGCTCTGTTATACCATCAACAAGATAAAACCTCGATTTTCTCCAAATTCTGATTAAAGTTAGTCTAAATCCTGCAAAGTTCTGGGCTGAGAGGTTCTGTTTGTTCCAAAGAGTCTTCCAGAAGGAAAACCTGCACCATGAAACCTGTCAGTGACTCAGAGGGTCTTCAGCCGCCCAGTAAGTCTGGATGACCTGGACAGCGAGTCCAGAACCACATCCTGTGGAGGAAGCTGCTGCAGAGCTTCTAATGGGAGATGCTTCCAGAGTTACTGCTGGGAAGTTTAATCCGACCGACGGCGGATCAGAACCGGATGTTTCTTCCACCTCGTTAAAGCGGATCTCAGGACTGGTTGATGCCTCTAAATATCTCATTAATGATTAGTCAGTGATTCAGGAGTTATCATCCCTCAAACCGCTTGGAGAATTTAATTATTAGCAGCGTTTGTGTTTCCTCGCCCCCTCATTACTGTCAGGATTGATGTAACACAAACTTCATTAAAAATTAAAGTAGGATTCTTTAATTACAAGGCCGCCCTCACTGAAGCCTGAATTAGCCAAGTCAGTGATGTGCAAATGAGAGCATTATTTCAGAAACATGCTGGAAGTAGTTATGCTAATTCGGTGGCTTCACAGTGGCAGACCTCTCCGCTCGCTCCTGCAGATTCATTAAATGCACGATGCAGATTTAATGTAGCAGCCTTAGTAATGCCTGTTAATTTATTCAGATTTATTGGGGAAGACTTGGAAAAAAAAGTGGTGGTTTAATTAGCTCGTTCGCTCGGCTGGCGGCAGCTGATCGCTGAGCTTTTTGAGAACACTCGACAGACTCAACGAGACGTCGCAGAGACGACCTGTCACACTCTGTGGCCTTCAGGGGAAACGTTCTCTGCTGGGAGGAGACCGGGCCAAACAGGAACCTACAGGGGGGGGCATAGGGGACTAAGCAGCTTATGGTATAGAGCTAGTTACTGTAGAAACTGACGCGCTGAATGTAGCGGGAAAAAAGTATTCAACTGTTCACTCCAGTTAAATAAACGGAGATCGATGGATTTCACTCAGTCGGTATTTTATTTTCAGATCTTTGCAAACAGAGCAGTTGATCATCATCATACGGCCATTTTGACGCAGTAATCAGCCCAGTTCTGATCTAGACTCTGTTTCTCTACCTTACTTATAACGAGGAAAAAGCTGGAAGATTCTGTCAGAGTCAAACATCCTGGTGATTAACATTAGCCTATCAGCTGGGCTAATGTTAGCGATGCTAGCCGGTCCTGCGCCATCAGCTCAATAAAAGCCTTTAAATCCTTTCTGTTTATTCACTCTCTGCCCGATCTGTACAGGAAATGGGATCCTACGCTTCCTCCAGGATTTTCAGCTTTGGATTTAATTATAAATCTACTATTTTAGATCTATGTTCTCCTTTCCTAATAACATTATTGTATATATATAAACTTAAACAACTAAAATGCAGATAAACTTGGTTTAATCAGATTTAGCTCTGCTCTGAGCGTGTCCCATGATGACATCAGAGAAGCTGTTTAACTAAGAAAATGCAGAAAGCATCAAAATTGTCTCACAAAAGTCATAAACATTTTGTAAGGATGTGTATTAGCATTCTTTAGAGCAGGAGTCTTCAACGTTTTCCAGGCCAAGGACCCCAACCTGATGGCGAGATGGAGGCGGGGGCCCCCTGATTATATATATAGTATGCAGAGGTCTCAAGTAATGAAGCACAATTACTTTCGTTACTGTCCTTAAGTACACTTTTTAGGTATCTATACTTTACTCCAGTACTTATTTTTATTCCTGCTTCTGACTCATTACATTTTCACACACCAGTATCTGTTCTTTCTATTCACTTCCATTTTTAAACCAATCGTTACTTTCGTTCCTCTTGGCTTCGGTTTAATGTTTGTAAATCATTTATTTCCCCGTCATGTGCTCCATCCAATGCAGATCATTGGCTCCACCACATCTAGTGAAAACTGGTGTGATTGGATGAAGTCATAGAAGGCAAACACTCATTGGTTAGCTAAAGGAAACCATCAGAAGCAAGCAGGTGTTCTTCAAACTGCTAACATGAATTGTCTATGCCATGCTACAATGTGGGATTCAGAAAAAGATGTTGAAATGTCTGAAAGGTGGGACACAGGCTGAGAGCCGTATCGGGAGACGGAGACCAACCAGACCTCCCTCATCCTTGGCCCATCTCAGAGAATTTATAGAAATAGTCCAAAAATTGAGCTTTAATTCATATAGAAGCATCTGGCTGTTTTTTTATTAAAAGGTTACTTTATACTTTATACTTTCAGTAGTTTTGGAGCACATACTTTTCACTTTTACTTGAGTAAAGAGGTCAGAAAAGTTGATACTTCAACTTTTACCAGATTGTTTTAAACTGCAGGATCTATACTTCTACTGAAGTAACAAATGTGTGAACTTTTGACGCCACTGATTGTATGAAGTTATGTTCTACCAAACTGCTCCTATAGTCGCTCTATTACAGATGGAGTAATGTAAACTAAAGAAGTAATCCCTCCCTGGGATTATTAAAGTATTTCTGATTCTGATTCCTGGTTGATGGGACAGGTGTTCTGAATGAAACAGTGCCCAGTTTGAAAGAGCTCCTGTGACATCCTCTGCCTCCATTTATCTGTTTACTGCAGTCTGTTGAATTCATGTTTATGTGGATTTAAAGACATTTCAATTAGTGGAAAAAATAGCAGGGGGGAATATAAAAACAAAACAAAGAACAGTTAATCAACAAAAACTTCCATGACCCCCATGCAGTACCTCCGTGGACCCCCTAGGGGTCGCGGACCCCCTGTTGAAGACCTCTGCTTTAGAGATTAAGGATAGAAATAAGTACATTTAAAACTATAAAGGGGTTTTTGGGTAAACTACATAGATCAGTCTGACGTGTCATTGTTTCTGGACTCTACTGACTTCTCCAGGGATCAATACACTACTGACATATAATAACATCTATACTAATGTTTTATCTCCGTTGTCTCACCATCTGAAGCACAATGTTGCCTGACTAAGCTTCAATATTCAGCAAATGGAGAGTGAGACTGTCCCAGCAGATGGAAGTCAGAACGAACAACCTCCTGAACAATTAGAAGCAACTTAACCTCCAGCATCCCTCCCAGGTCACCTCCACAGCTCTAGAACCTTCTTCTAATCTAGAAACCTATAGTGAGAGGTCACTCTGGAAAACAGCGGCAGTGACTCTAATAGAAACTCCAAACCCAGATTCCTGGCAGTAAATGGAGGAATAGAACTCAGACTGGCTGCAGCTTTGTCTCTTTGAAGGCCCAGTCTAGATCTAGAACCAACAGAAGGAGGAACATGGAAGCTTCCAGGGGTTCAGAGGTGAGCTGATTTCTATTTGGACCATTTGGTCCAGATTGGTTCTGGTGTGTCTCAGGTCAGCTGGCATTTTATGACTCATGTATATCTGTGACATCCTGTGAAAGATTTCTGGGTGTGATGATTTCTCCAGCTGCTGATCCGTTCTTGCTGCTGCAGTTCAGCTCCGCAGGTGAAACTCTTCTCTTTAGAAAATCCACCGTTTTCATGTTGTGGTGTTTTCTGGGGAAGCAGCTGTTTCTCCACAGGTCACAGCTTCCCATTTAGCTCTGCTGCTCTCCGGAGCTTTGGCTCTGAGAAACAAAAGCTTAGCGGCTCTGTCTCCTCATCCATCAGCGCTTCCTGCAGCCGGCAGCGAGGATCCAGAGGAAACGGGTCGAGAAGGAGTCAATAAACCCACAGATCTCCTGCAGACAATCCCCGCGGTTCGCGCTGTTTCAGGGAGCCATGCTGTCGTCTGCAAATAAATGAAACAAAGGCCTTCGTTAAGGTCAAGATTTACTGTGCGGGGACGGTTCTGGGCTAAAAGCTCAGCGACTCTGGCTCGGCTGATTGCTTTGCTCTCCAGACGATGTCAATTCTAGTCTGAGGAGGGGGCAGCATTAAGGTGGCGGCGTGTCAAGGGTCCTTGTTGGAGGCAGGCGGGTCCTGAAGCCGTGCTCCATTATCAGACGCGCCCAGAGGAGAGCGGCCTGCGGCTCACACAGTAATGGGACGTTAATGTCTCAGCTTCACCAGGCGCCGCTGCTGAATCCCCTGCTGTCTCTCTGCACTCGTCTTGTTTCGGCCCCGTTGTTGCATGAAGAGCCGTCAGGCCGTGGAGCATCAGTCAAGCTGCCACAGAGCATCGAGGGAGCGGCGCCCGACACGGACGCCATTACACACGATGAATCTGCTGTATTTACTCGGCTGTTATGCAATAATAAAGACAGAATGTGGCGCAGGACAAAAGGAAATGATGGTCTTTACACAGAGCGGGGAGGCACTGTGAGAGAGCCTCAGACATTTATCTGATTTAAACAGCTCAGGCGGAGCAGCTTCACTGCTGCAGAAATCACTCCTGATTCCAACACTTCACTTCCACATAGAACCGGAAACATCTCATCTCCTGGAACTACAAACGGAGAAATAAACCGATCCAAAAAGATTTCCATTCTTCTCTTTAAGTCCAACAATTATTAATGTTTTCAGGTCAGAACAATTTTTAAAAAGTTCAAATCAATCCTCTGGACTTTGCTTCCAAGTCTGAAGACGTTTCTCTTCCATCCAGGAAGCTTCTTCAATTCAAAATGTCAGAAATAGCGTTTAGTTCCAGGTTTTATCCAGCAGCCCAACAAAGCCTGGTTTTAGTTTTAGAAAACATGCAAATAGAAGCGGATGAGCGGGTCCCCCTTTGGAATGGGGGTCGTTTGGCTTCTTTGTTAGCCTGCAATGCCCCATACCTGTCTGTCTATGTCTCTGAAAGGGGGTCGTTAAAGGGAATAGTTGGTCTGGATGAACAGGGGAGGTCTTCTGTTCTCCTCTACAAAGGGGGTGGAGCTGCGATGATAGCGGGGAAGAAATCAACTCAATGGCTGCATTGGAGGTTTCTGAAAGCTGGAATCTGAGTCCCCCCCCCCCTTTAAGGCTGTTTTTTCTCTCTTAACATAGATGCTTCCTTCCTCTCAAACCGCCTGTCTTCTTTGTCCAAAATGTGAACATTCTGGTCCTCCAAAGAATGTCCTTTGTATAAAGATCAGATCATTCCTCCCTGCATTGACCTGCAGACACTCTGCTCAGATTAGGTCTGCAGGATGAACTGGTCTCTGTTTCAGGGTCCGTTTGGTTTGAAAGGTTCTGGGATTTATTTGGAGAAAATCTTCTGGAGTTTTCCTCGCTGATTTGACAAACGCCCAGTTTGGGCATCTACAGGTTTGGAAAACATCTCTTCAGGTCAGAAGTTGAATCCCTCTGAATGCAGGAGTCTCTTAGATTTCAGTAATCATCATGCAGACCTGCAGTTTAACCTTTTGCTAACTAAATTAAACATTCAACAAAGAGAGGACGGAAGGTTAGGCTCTATCAGAACCAGAACTATTGAAATCATTTGCCTTTACTGGCTGAAGACTGCCAGGGCAGGAAGATGAAGCAGTGAACCAAAAACTGGACCCGGAACTTATGACCAGGGATTAAACCAGCAAGTGGACTTGAACTGGAACAGTGACCTACTGGGGAACCAGCAAAGGAGTTGAAACAACCTTAGATGATCAAACAGGAAATGAACCAGGAACTAAACAATAAGCTGATACGGGAACTGAACAAGGAAGTAAACAGGACCAAGAGCTTCAGAGCTAAAACAACAACATCCATTACGTTCACATGAGGAACATGAGAACTGTACTTATGTAATTTATGATATTAATTAAAACAGCATAACTTCTATTAAATTAGCTACAGAAAAACGAAAACATTAGAAACTCTGGAAGGAAGACAAAAATAAATCAGGAAGCGGCGAGAAAAGCTGTTTTTTTCAGTAGAAGCTGTAAATTATTTCTGACTGACCAAGAGTTGGAAGCACAGAACTTCTGAACTAAGATCTGAACGAAGAACTGAACCAAAAACAGAACCAAGCACTAAACAGCCAACCAGGAACCAAAACAAGAACTGAACAAGGACTGAACCAGGAACCAAACAGGAGTTTAAACCAGAATTTAAAAAAGAAGGAACTGAACCAACTAAATCAAAAGCTGAACCAAAAATTGAACCAAGAATTTAACAGGAACCAATTCAGGAACTAAACCTGGAACTGAACCAGGAACTGAACCAGGAACTGAACCAGGAACTAAACCAGGAACTGAACCAGGAACTAAACCAGGAACTAAACCAGGAACTGAAGCAGGAATCAAGCAGGAAATGAGCTGGGAACAGAACAGAGTAGTTTCTACAGAAACGGAAATGAGAAGAAGAAGTAGAGCAGATTACAGCAATATGAGAAACACACTCAGACAGGAGGAGGAAGCATCATAGTGAGGGAACATCTGGTCTTATGGAGGTTTTGGACGTAGTAGGACCATCATCATCTCATGGAACCATCAGCTCAGTAGAACCTCAGGCCCATGTGAGCCAGGATTGAACCACCTGGAAATGTTTCCCTGTTAGAAACAGCTTCCATGATTAGAAATATTCTGCAGTTGGTCTGGGATGTTTGAAACGCCATCTTTCATTTACAGCTTCAAGAATTCTAGAAGCTGCAGCCTGTAGATCACTGCTGCCTGTTGGTGGACACCAGCAGGAAGGAAGAAGTCCTCAGGACTTGGAGACGTCTGGGCAGGAACCAGAGGGAAGACTTTAGAGAAGGTTCTGGGTCTCATTCAAACCTCCGTCTGAGTTGGTCTGGAGAAAGTCCAGAACTCTGAAGTCTGCAGAGTTTCTGACCTGAAAGCTTCAGCTGTTTGACTCCCACAGAGCTCAGCCCGGCTGACCAGAACCAGAACCAGAACCAGTTTCTTCTAGATACATGCATGAACCAAGGATTCTTACTGATCTCCGGACCTTCGGTCTGAGGACTCATAAACAGAAACAGAATCTGGAAACTCTTGGATCTCATGCTAATTTATTACAGTCTGTAGAAAAATTCACAGCAAACTCTGAATGAAACAGGAGCAACAGAATAAACACAGATTCAATTATCAGAAGATTAGAGCTTGAATTGGTTCCGAAAGGAACTTTGATGTAAAGCGGCGTCGGGGTGCTGATTAAATCAAATCCTCCTCAAACACATCATCAAGCTGCTCCCTGAGCTTCAGCAAGGAAAACAGTGTTTTTCCAGGGTTTAACCAGCAGACGTTCTGATCCGGTAATCCCAGCATCGGAGGACACATTCTGGGGATGATTGTCTCATTAAACCTGCTCAGATTTCCGTGGGCCAGTAAACTCACCATCCCAGTCTGGTTCTGGTGTCACTGACTCCCATGCACCAGTTAATAAAGAACTAAAATAAGGGCAACTTAATGCAGAATAAAGATGAATTCCCAAACAGTGTGCAGCCGATGAAGAGCCACCAGGAGGCCACTCCATCTTAACATGGCCGTCCCGTGTCTGATGATATCTTATCATTAGTTTCCCTGACAGTGATGGAGCAGCCGCCGGCGCCACCCTCAGCGCTGCGAGCCGTGTATAAAAGTAACCTTCTTTCCATAATAATGGCCATTCGTCACTTCTTTAACTGTCAGAGGGACGCAAACAAAGTGGGATTTAACAAGGTGGGTGTGGGGGGGGGGATTCAAATGCTCCTGAACTTTTATCTGCTGACATTCCTGCTCTGATGTGTTCAGGGAGCGTGGGACACAAAGAACGGAGCTGGAACCGGATTTAAACTGTTTAGAAGAGGCGGCGTCATTCTGCTGTGACCTTCCCTGAGGACAAATCACAGCTGAGCCCGGGGGGGGACAGTGGGGCCCCTGTCCCGGCAGACAGAGGGCTGAGGAGGAGCAGAGGAAGGAGGCCGTGAAGATTTGGAGCTTTGAACGAAGAGAAGATCAGGCAGCTTCTCTGAAGCCCAGCGATCAGTTTGATTCACCCTCTGAACTAGAAACCACGTTTCTGGACCCTCTGACTGACCTCAGGAGCAGGGGCCAATTTATGACATTTGGGGCCCTTGGCAAAGACAGGCATCGCCCCCCCTTTGAAATGAGAAAACAACACATAAAACAGACCCATTATACAGATAAATAAATTCTAATATAATATGCTATTATTATTATTCACTGATTGCTCCTTCCTGTGTTTCCAAAAAAAAAAGGCAAAATAACAAAGTCCTTCTTTTTCACTGTAGACAAGCCAGTGGCGTATAACAGTATAACAGTAGTGTATAGGATTTCTGAAAGCGCGTTCATGGGAGTCTATGGAAACCGCCGCAGACCAAAACCAGATGAAAGTGCGAGCATTCAGCGTCTTAAGCTCTGCCGATAATGCAAGCATTAGAAAGAAGAAGAAATGTGCTGTTTACCTGTGCAAAGAAAGAAACAACGAAGAGAAAATGTCTGAGGACTTCCAGTGTTGAGGAAGAGCATGAGTTCTTTTGACGAGCTGGATGCGCGACTTTCATCTGGTTTGGTCTGCGACGTTTCCGTGAACTCGTGAACGCGCTTTCGTGGAAATCTACACCACTGTTGCTGCTCTAAAAACATTCTAAATGACTTCTAGGTTTGAGTAAATTCTGGGCGCTACCCACTCCAGGACACTTGGATTACATTTGGACCCGAGCAGTATGGAGGAATATTGACGGCCACGCGTGGACTTTTATGGACCTTTCTGCTCTCGGGGCGCCATAGACCTCCATTATTTGAATGTCAAAGCAGACAGCAAGAAGCCTCCCAGATCTCTCCAGATGCATTTGGAGATATCAAAAAGTACTCCAGAGTGTTGTTCAGCATAGGGGGTGAGTAGAAAATGAATAAGGCTAATCATGTTTTGGGTGTACTATTCCTTTAAGACAGGATTTTTTTTTTAAACAGAAATTTTCTAACTTTTGGGACAAATTAATCTGATAAAGAGAACATTTATATTATGTTTCAGCCAGAATGATTTGACATTTAAATATGATTTCCCTACAACTTTCATGTTATAAACATTCTGATGACCTTTTAGCTCAATGATTCTTATCAAAACCATCATTAATGTGCACAAATAAATAATAGATGTATTTAGCTTACATGTAAAAGTATTTTTATTGGGCCTCCAGAAACAGGGAATAACTTGAATAACTGCTTTTACATTAACTGGTGAAGGTGTTTGTGGGCTATTAAAGATTGCTTGATTGATTGATTGATCGATCGATCGATCGGTTCTGCAACAGGCTGACTAACAGAAGGAGAAAGGCAGAATGGATTAGCATGAGCGTGTCTCTTACTAGCTGGGATCAGTTAAAGGTGATAGTAACTGGTCTAAACAGCCAGACTAATTTAAACCAGCTTATTAATTAGCAGGTAAAGCCTCATTTTAACGAGTCAAATAAATATAGATGTGATGGAAAGGCTTTTCTTTTTTTCAAAGCAGAAAAGCTTTACCAGCCGATTGAAATTCTAAGCATATAAACAGCTCGTTATGGACGCAATAAAGGACGTAATAAAGGACGTAATAAAGGGCAACCAACGCTCTAAAGATTGACCAATATTGTGCTTCTTGTTTTTGTATTTTTTGTCTCGAATCTGAGAAGAAGCCATTCCTCAGCTTCATCATGGAGCTACCAGGATCTGGCAGCAGCTGAGCTGCTACCCACTATTCCTACTGGTGCAGAAACAGCGTCAGCATTTGCATCATAACCAGAATAAATATTTTTATATATTTCAGATCCATCAAAATATACTACATACATCTTCAGTTTAATTAATACTTTTATTCAGCATCAATCTAGACGTTCCGTGGATTTAATATTTAAAACAAAACGTTCTTGAAAAAGTTGCAGCTATGACTTTAAAATGTGAAAAAGTGAAAGTAAATAACTGGTAATATTGCAGATTGGTGTCAGTTTTTACTTTATTCCCTCTGAAATATTGCTGGTGAAATGTGTTTTATTTTTATCTGTTTAATGTTTATTTATAAGGTTTTATTATAGGATGCTTAAATACATTTTTGGGATGTAGTTTACATGTTGAAAGATGCGGCAAATATTTCCACATTTTAAAGCAGCTGCATGAAACAATCTCATTATGGTTCCTGCATGTGAGCTCAAACACTTGATAATGTGGAAGACGGGAACCTTTTGTTAAACTCTGGAGCCCAGAGGTTCCTGAGACGCATCAGGGTCTAAATCAGTCATGTGATGTTTCCTCCTCAGCAGTTTGAAGCAGCCTGAGGAAGATGCATCCTCTGATCCTTTCTGATGCTTCAGTGAGGAAAATGTCTCTGCTGCATTTTAAACTCTGACAGCAGCAGAGCTTCTACCTTCAGTCCAGGAAGCAGAGATGGAGAAGCTGAGCTGATTAATGGCTGCAGCTGCAGAGGCTGTTCTGCTCTCTCATTAGTCTTTGGGACCATCTCCTTCCAAAGCACGGGGCGAACCCAGGCCCCGCTGCCTCGCTGTGACTGATGAGTCTGATTATCTTCATAAAGTGCTGTGAGAAGAGGTCGGTCATCTCGTTTAGGAGGAGCTGACTCCCAGCAGCAGCTTCAAACCCTGTAAACCCTCCCAGCATCAACCAGTAAAGCAAACCCTCCCAGCATCAACCAGCAGCGGTTCTGATCCTAAATGCAGACAGAATCTCAGGGTTCGATGGAGTCGGTTCACAGAACGAGCTTCCAAAGAGCAGCTTCCTGAAAAAAACACAAGCTTAAAAGTTTACACACCAGTCAGAGGACAGAACAACTGAAGTTTCCCATCAGAGGTGCAGTCCCTGAACGCACCGCTCAGATGGATGAAGCTCCATGTTTGACTGAAGATTACTGACAGCTAATTAGCTCTAATGCTGCTAATGAGAGCGTCCATGTTTACCCAGAGACATCAGAGCCCCGTCAGATTAAAGGAGTAATCCGCTCAAATCTCTCCCAGCAGCACCAAGTGTTTGCCTTCCTCTGAGGAAACAGGAGGCTCTCTGTCTGCAAACACGCACAGCAGGAACAGGCCGCTTCTACTGGCAGCCACAACCACGCCTCAGAGACCAGAACTGGACTACAGAGGGGAAGATCCGCCGCATGAGCAGAACCCAACTGCAACAAATGGTCAGCAGGTGGCGCCACACCTGGCTACCTGAAAAAAAGGAGAGTTCTTCTCATTTCTTAGGTCTCTGTCCACTCAGTCCGATCTCAAACTACGTCTGTTTGGAATAACAGCTTGAAGTAGGAAAGAAGCATCCAGCCTGTTGAGGGAAGCCGTCCCGGCAGCCAGGATCTGTGAGCGGCGGAGGTTGTATCATGATACGGACTGACTGGTCCATCCTACTTCCCCTGATGGCAGAGATGGTGAAGAAACACCAGCAAATGTTTCAGGGGATCTTCTGCTGCCTTCAGGAACAAACCTTCTCCAAAGGAACTCCCAAAGAACCGGCTGAAGAAGAGCAGAGTGCAGCTGCTGGAGCAGCCTACCTGCAGATTCAGACCCGTCCTCCACAGGAAGCGCTGATGGAGGAGGGATGATTCCCACTCTGTCAGAAGGTCTTTGGAGAAGGACTGAGATCATGAACCCAAATGTCTGCAGCAAACAGGTTCTACTTTTAACAGAAACACTCCATGGTAACTTCTGGTCCTGGCTCCGTCTCCATGGTAACTTCTGGTCCTGGCTCTGTCTCCATGGTAACCTCTCCTGTGACCTGGCTATGTCACCATGGTAACCTCAGAGGGTACCTAGATCTGTCACCATGGTAACAGTGACCTTAGCTGGTATCTGGCTTCGTAACCAAGCTGTTGTGGCTCTTTAAGCCATTACCTGGCTACGTTGTCATGGTAACCTCAGCTGTTACCTGGCTCTGTTGCCATGGTAACCTTACCTGATACCTGGCTTTGTTGCCATGGTAACTGGTACTATGAGAGGGTTAGGGTTAAATATTAAAATCAAATTCTGCGTTGCTGTCCGTTTTTCCATTTCGTATTCTTGATCTGAGCTTAGAATTGATATATGAAAAACAAATCCTTTTTTCGTTTTTGGTTTAACCATAAAAAACAAAAAACAAAATAACCAGTCAATTTTTTTATTTTTTGTTTTTTGATTGGCAATTGAAAATAGAAAGAACGAATGTTACACGGATTGAGCAGCTCCAGAAATCAGCCTCAATATTTGTTACTAAAAAGAAAACAAAATGATGCCGTTTTTTTTTTTTCTTGAATTTCGGGTACGTTCATCGTTAATTTCTCTGGTGTTCTACGACGTTTAGTGACATGTGATTGTTGTGGTTTAATTATCTGCAGCTCTCTGCAGCAGAACGGTGACTGTGTGGTTGGGTTCTGGTCTCTGCTTCGTTCCTGAGGTCATCGGAGGAGAAGCTCTTCTGTCCTGTTGTTGCTCCCAGCTCTGATTCTAACGGCGGTTCTGTCGAACTATCATGTTTAATCATCCTGCCTGACGTCCAGCTGACGATCCCTCTCTGTCCTTCAACATGGTTTAGGGGGTCAAAGGTCAGAGCAGCGTCTGCTGAAACAATCTGTCCGCTGGCTAACATCCATCACACGCAGACGGCTCCCTGCAGAACCTGACCTCCACCTGCAGCTTCCAGCATCCAGACAGGAAACATGCAGCTGCTGACAGGGAGGCAGCGTGATGGATGGGAGCAGGAGGGCCTGATCGCCAGCTTCCTCAGCCGTCGGACGGTCCGCTTTACTGCCATCACCAAAGGAAAGATGTAAATAAAGCAGATGCTTTGTCAAAAAATAAAACATCAAAAATAAAAAATATTTTAAAAAGTGCAGAAAATAGAACCATGAGAAGACGTTTGTGAAAGTCTGAATGTTTGTCGGTGGTTCCAGTTCCGCATCATTCACATGTTTATATATCTGCTGATTCATCCAGTTTTGGTTTAATGTTTTTCTTTGGATTAAACTGTAAATAAGAGAAAAGATTTAGGAAACACAGAAATATTTGCTCCGTTCGAATTCATGGGCTGCGTCCTCAGAAGGCCGATTCAACGACTGATTACATCATAGCGCGGCGCCGAGGTCTGGTCGGATTCCAAGACTCCTCGTTATGCGGCATTAAAATGCGTCCTTCTTTTTGCCCATTTCGAAGGACGGGTCCGATGTATCCTCGCTATCCTTGGATATCCCAGGATTCATTCATTGCGAGACCAAGCAAGCACGTGATCAGAGGAAAGGTTACTTGGCCGAACAGTGGTGAAAAAGTGGAAGATCAGTTTAATATAATCCAGTCTGTGAATAGTTCCGTCTGAGATGAATGAAAATAGTTGTTTTAATGGTTATAGAGTCAGATATGTGGTAATGTTTGGATTTATCTAAAGGTTTTTATCTGTTACTGTTTTAATGGGTTTGGCTGGAATTTAGGACAGATTCTAATAGATCTGCAGGGGGACTATAAATCTGATAGAAGTTTATTTTTTTTTATTGCTGTTTTGTACAATATTAAGCAAAGCACAATATGCTTAACTAAGAAGTTTTTGTTGAATATTAGGAGATTTTGCTGATATGTTTTTTTATACATACATTGTTTAGATTTACTTATATCTTTCTACCCCTTTTATAGAATAGAATTGTATGATCTGGTTGGACTGTAAAAGTGCCTTTGAGATGACATGTGTTGTGAATTTACGCTATATAAATAAACTGAATTGAAATTGAATTGAATAGAATAGTAAATCCCTTTATTGTCCCACAATGGGCAGATTTACAGCAGCAGAAAGATTATTGAAAATGGTCACACAAATACAGACCTTAGAAAAAAATGTATAAGAATAACATAATAGGGAAGAGTTAAAAAATAAACCATCAAATCCTGTAAAGTGTTTTAACAATAAATAACCAATATGCAGCTATGGACATTTTTACAGTAATTTGAAAATAGCAGCAACATCAGAGATGTGCAGAATGACAGCAGCAGGTTATTTAACTGACTAAGGTTTCTATCATTACATTTGATTTGATTGGTTCCTGCTGGTTGGAACCTTTATTCCACTCTGGATTCTCATCAGTCTTTGTTCACTTTACAGTAAAAAGAAATAAAGAAAGAAACAGTTTTGAAAACTTCGGTTTTTATTCTTTTCCTGCTTTGTGTGTCAATTGTCATGGTTGCTAAGCAACAGAGCCAAAACCCGCTGAAGGGTAGACCTGTTTGGATTCACAGCCAGAACTCTTCTGGTCTCCTTATTTTCACGGACTTGGAAGGATCCAGTCCAGGTAGACCGGATCCTCGGAAGGATCCAGTCCAGGAATTCACACTCAGCCATTTTCTCAGAAACTCCTCATTTTATATTTTAGCTCCATTTATGTTCTCTATTCCCTGAGGATTCATTCAAACTCGCAGTGATAAATATCTTCAACCGTAATGATAGAATCATCTTGTTTTACCTCATTCTGACCTCTGACCCCAGCAGAGCGGTGTTATACCGCCATCTTCTGTCGGATCCCAGCAACTGCCCTTATTTAGGTGAAAATATGTAGAAGATTAAAATGTGTTTATCCTAAAATGATGATAAAGGTTGGAAGAAGCAGGAGGACATATTGAGGACAGATCTATAACAGAATGGCATCACGCTGGAGATCAGATTATGGTTTATAATATTCAGAGGGTCAGGCATGATGAGAACAGAGTTATTATTGGATCAGTTTAAACCTTTAACCCTTTATAAGGTAAGTTCCCGGTTTTAATCACTGCCTACCCCCAACATATGGAGTCCCCCCCTCCCTCCCTCAGTGAGCTCTAGAAGCATAAGATCTATATCTAGACATTTAGCATAGATGCTGCTACATGGCTGCACATCTGATTTATGTATTTGACCAATTAGACAAACCCTTGAATGATCGATTAACTACTGGACATTAAGCTGAAAAAAAGGGTTAATAAGTTGAGACAAAAAGGCAAAAAGCTAATTGAAAAGTTAAAAAGTAAAGTTAAAAAGTGAATCATTCTAGTTAACAATTATATTTAGGTTAATAAACTAAAAACTGTCAGTGCCAGTATCAGCATTAATGCCTCTAAGGTTATTGGACCAAAATAAAATGTGTTTCTTTCTCTCAGTGTTTTTCATGAATTTCTTATGGAAGCACTTTTGTGATTTTTCTTAATATATTCGGCCAAGTTGGTGTTTCTTGTTATTGCAAATATACTCATTTTTGCCATCAAAATGTCCATATTTTTTAATATTACAAAGGTAATAAGGTTGTCCTGGATTCCAATAACACTATTGGCTGGAAATTTGCCCTATAAAGGGTTAATGATTCTGCTCATTATACTATAAATTAACAATTTTAAGATACATACAATGTTTTTTTTTAAATTAAACCTTAAATGACTCAAGCAGCTATTAATAAAATTAATGAAATCGATAAACATGGTGGGTTTTCTTGTGGAAATTTAGCTGAAAACCAGAAAATTCTGCAAAATGGCAACTTTACCCCTCATGTTCCTCTACTGGACAATACTTGTTATATGCAGAGCTATTCCTGTTACCCTTATTCCTCTTATCCAAAAAACTTTAATGCATCTTAATGTCACCTCAGTTCTACTCAAACTGATAATCACAGAGATAACAGACAGGAAATGTAACACTGATGTTCTTGGAAATACTTCTAATATTTCAATAATTGCAACAACAGGTTATCAGCAATGTATCACTCCTCACTGAGATGTGTTAAATATGCAGCCATAAACCAGAAAGAACAAAGGAATCTAAATGCATTTAATATTTTCATACTGCTGTTTGTTTATGGTCTAAATCTCCTCTCTGTATTTTTATTTAGCCCGATATATCATTAGTTTGTTCATCTGTAAGCTACTGTATTGTAATCTACATTATATGTAAAATAAAGTTAAAAGGGCAAAAAAACCGAGAGCAATTAAAAACTTCCAGGAAAAAGTTACAGAAATGATCTGCTCAGTTTCCTGTTTTATTGTGAAATGCTTTGACTAACCGCTTTTATTGTGAAAGGTTTAAGCGGAAGCTAGTTAGTAGCAGCCTCCCAGTTGATGGCGGTAATCTGTAAACTAAAATACCATAGAAGAAGAAGCAGCAGCAGCAGCAGCTAGCTGGTTCCGAGGTTCGTTGAGTTCAGTGAGAAGCAGAGAACCATGGCCTACCAGCTGTACCGGAACACCACGCTGGGAAACAGCCTCCAGGAGAGTCTGGACGAACTCATCCAGGTGGTACCGGCAGAACACACCGAACCGAGCGGCTCGGAACCGGAGCAACAGCCGGAGGGGGGGGGGGCTAGTTAGCTGTTAGCCGTTAGCCGCGATGATCTAAAGCCTGATGTGTCAGAAAATGATCCAGATCTGCTTTTAAAGAACCACAAATGATACCAGTTAAAACCAGAGCTAAAGTTCTGCTGCTGTGGTTCGGTTCGGATAAAAACCATCAGATTTTCAGCTGCTTTCTGAGCCAGACTGGGTTTCTGCTCCCAATTCAGTTAAAGTATTAAAGTAAAACAATTAAAATCCTGTTTTTAATAGAATTTTAATCTGAGAGCAATGATGCTCTGGTTTGATGAATCGAATCATTTGGCAACTTTTAAATTTAATTAAATTTAAAGCTAAAATTTATCAGAATAATTCTGAGTCATTCAGTGAAAATAGAAATCAGAGATGCTGAGAAGAACATCTGAAAAATCCATCACATCAAGGCTCCCCTGCTGTTAATATGGATGGATATTATATTTATTTATATAGTTATTGGACTGGGTGTCAAATGGAAGTTAATTTCATTTTAGTGTTTAAAGGCTGAAATTCACCTTTGATTCTTTTTCCTTCAGTTTGTAGAAAAGTTCTGACCCAGAAATATGGGAACATTGATCCCAGTTGGTACCGATGAATCTGATTTCTATCATTCAGAACTTAAATCCAGTTCAGCTCCATGAAACAAACTGTTAAATCAGCTGATTTTCCTCTGTTACCCAGAAACCATCTGATCTTCTGATGGTTTAAAACTTCTGCTCCATCAGGCATTAGCTTTTATCCTGAATGTTCTCCATGTTTTATCGTTAACGTTCTCCATGTTTTATCGTTAATGTTCTCCATGTTTTATCGTTAACGTTCTCCATGTTTTATCGTTAACGTTCTCCGTGTTTTATCGTTAACGTTCTCCATGTTTTATCGTTAATGTTCTCCATGTTTTATCGTTAACGTTCTCCATGTTTTATCGTGAATGTTCTCCAGTTTTTATCGTTAACGTTCTCCATGTTTTATCGTTAATGTTCTCCATGTTTTATCGTTAACGTTCTCCATGTTTTATCGTTAATGTTCTCCAGTTTTTATCGTTAATGTTCTCCATGTTTTATCGTTAATGTTCTCCATGTTTTATCGTTAACGTTCTCCAGTTTTTATCGTTAACGTTCTCCATGTTTTTATCGTTAACGTTTGTTTTATCGTTAGCGTTCTCCGTGTTTTATCGTTAACGTTCTCCAGTTTTTATCGTTAATGTTCTCTCCATATTTTATTGTTAATGTTCTCCATGTTTTATCGTTAACGTTCTCCATGTTTTATCATTAACGTTTGTTTTATCGTTAACGTTCTCCGTGTTTTATCGTTAACGTTCTCCGTGTTTTATCGTTAACGTTCTCCATGTTTTATCGTTAATGTTCTCCAGTTTTTATCGTTAATGTTCTCCATGTTTTATCGTTAACGTTCTCCGTGTTTTATCGTTAACGTTCTCCATGTTTTATCGTTAATGTTCTCCAGTTTTTATCGTTAATGTTCTCCGTGTTTTATCGTTAATGTTCTCCATGTTTTATCGTTAACGTTCTCCGTGTTTTATCGTTAACG